>JAQZBX010028220.1:9654-28015 GCA_029593785.1 Cabassous unicinctus | reverse complement strand
AAAAAAAAAAAAAAAAAGCTCGAGTACCTATACTTATATCAGATCGAATAAACTTTAAAAGAAAAAAAAATAACTATTCGAGAAAAGAAAGGACATTATATATTAATAAAATGAGCAATTCATCAGGAAGAAATAACAATCATAAATGCATATGCACCTAATCAGGATGTCCCAAGATACATGAGGCAAACACTGGCAAAACTGAATGAAGAAATAGATAATTCTACAATAATATTTGGAGACTTCAATACATCACACTTAGCATTGGATAAAACATCTGGGCAGAGGATCAATAAAGAAACAGAGAGCTAGTATAATATGATAAACTGATGAAGCCTAATAGACATATACAGGAAATTGCACTCTAAAACAGCAGAATATACATTCTTTTCAAGAACTTGTGGATTTTTATTGAGGATAGACGAAATGCTAGGTCACAAAGCAGATATTAATAAATTCACAGGATCAAAATAAGACAAAACACTTTCTCTGATCATAATGAAATAAAGTTGGAAAGCAATAAGAGGAAAAAGGGAAAATTCACAAATATATGAAGATTAAAAATCACACTCAAATAATCAAAGAAGAAATGTTGAGAGAAATTAATAAATATCATGAGATGAATGAAATGGAGAGCACAACATATGAGAACCTATGGGATGAAGAGAAGGCTGTTCTGAGAGGGAAATTTATGGCCTTCAATGCTTACATTAATAAAGAAGAACGAGCTAAAATCAATGACCTAACTATACAGTGAAAGGAACAAGAAAAAGAATGGCAAATTAATCTAAAAGCAAGTAGAAGGAATGAAATAATGATCAGAGCAAAAATAAATGAAATTCAGATTGAAAAACAAGAAAGAAAATTAACAAAACCAAATTTTGGTTCTTCAAGAAGATTAACAAAATTGAAAAAACCTTAGCTAGTCTGACAAAATAAGAAAGAAGATGCAAATGAATGAAATGAAAAGTGAATATGTGGCTATTACTACTGACCCCAAGGTTATAAAAGAAATCATAAGACAATAATATGAACAACTGTATGCCAAAAACGTACACAATTTAGATGACATGGAAAAATTCCTAGGAATGTATGAACAGCTCACACTGACCCTAGAAGAACTAGAAGGCCTCAACAAACCATTCACAATTGAAAATATTGAAGCAAACATAAAAAAACTCCACAAAGTGAAAAGCCAAGGACCAAATGGTTTAACAAATAAGTTCTACCAAACATTCAAAGATATAATACCAAACTTACTCAAGCTATTCCAAAATATTGAACAAAAAGAAATGCTACCCAACACATTCTATGAAGCCAATATCACCCTAATACCATAATCGGGTAAGTCTAATACAGAAAAAGAAAATTACAAGCCCATTTACTTAATGAGTCCAGATGCAAAAATCCCCAACAAAATACTTGCTTATCAAATCCAACAACACATTAAAATAAGTATACATCAAGATCAACTGAATTTTTTTGTTTTATTTAATTTTCCCATTTTTAAAAAATTTTTTCAAGTTTATCACTCATACATGAACAATAAATATATAGCAATACTGAACTTACTAAACAAATACACATTACATCATCCAGAGCTCTCAAAACCCACCATACCACCAATAACTTGCATTGCTGTCAAACATTTTTAAATAATGATTAATGAGAATCCCCAAAATATTACCACTAATCAAAATATTTTCCCCTACCCCACCCAACCATCATTATATTTATATCATTTATACATGAACATACATAAACAGTAAGTGTATAGTAAATGTTGTGAACTTACAAAACAAATATTCATAACATCATACAGGGGTCCCATACATCAGCCCTCCACAAACACGTTTAACTGTCTTGAGACATTTGTTGCAAATTATGAAAGAATATTGTCAAAATCTTACTAATAATTATAGTCCTTATTTTCCATTTGGTGTATTTTCCCCCAACCAACCCTATTATTATTTTTTAAATATATTCATATGACAGAAGTTGTAAACTAACAAAACACTCATGCACATGTGCAGAATTCCCATACTACACCCCTCTATCAATACACCACATCATGGTGGAACATTTGTTACAGGTTATGAGATAATATAATCACATTGTTACCATGCCCATAGTGTACATTTGGCACACATTTTCCATACTTCCCCATGTTAACACAGTACATCTTTGGCAGAGAAGCAAGAATATTACATTATTACTCTTAACCACATTCCATAGGTCACTCCAGTTCTTTTTTTCCTATGCTTCTCCACATTCCCACCACCCTGGATTAACATTGTACATCTGCACCAGCTCACAAAGGACACTCTTGCATCTGTACCATCAACCACAATTCTCAACCATCTTTGGGTTTACCGTGCTATTCAGTCCCTAGATGATTCTCTAGCTTTCTGTCAATTGGTATTTACATCCCTAGGTTACCATTTTCAGCCAAATCCCCATGTATAAATGAGTTGTTACTCACTTTAATGTGTTACCATCAACTCTGTCGTACATTTCCACAATTTTACAATAAAGCTAATTAAAAGTTCTACATACATTAAATATCCATAGTCCATCTCAGTCCGTCTCTTATCTCCTTTAAGAATCCACCACCTATCACCAGGTCTTGAAGATAGTTTCCTACATTTTCTTCTAGAAGCTTTATGGTTCTTGTTTTTATATTTAGGTTTTTGATTCATTTTGAGTTAATTTTTTATAAGGTGTGATATAGGGGTCCTCTTTCCTTCTTTTGTTATGGTTATCCAGTTTTCTCACCACCATTTGTTGAATGAACTGTTCTGCCTGATCTGGGAGAGTTTGACAGGCTAGTCAGAAATCACTGGGCCATAGATGTGAGGTTCTGTTTTTGAACCATCAATTCAGTTCCATTGGTCTATGTGTCTGTCTTTATGCCAATACCATGATGTTTTTACCACTATAGCTAGGTAATACAAGTTAAAGTCTAGAAATGAGAGCCCTCTGGCTTTGCTTTTCCTTTTTAAGATGTTTCAATTATTCAGGACCCCTTACTCTTCCAAATAAATTTGATAATCAAGTTTTCCATTTATTTAAAAAATGCTGGTGGAGTTTATATCAGGAGTGCATTGAATCTATGTATCAATTTGAGTAAAAATTACATCTAAATGATATTTAGTCTTCCAATCCATGAGCATGGGTTGTTCTTCCAATTATTTAGGCCTTTTTAAAATTTCTTTTAACAATGAGTTGTAGTTTTCTGAATACAATTGCTGTACATTATTGGTTAAGTTTTTCCCTGAATATTTGGATTTTATCTGTCATACTTTATTTTCACCACTCTTTTGACACTTTTAGTTACTTTTATTGATATAATCTTCATTTCTAAACTCTTTTCCAGGCCTCTCTCTCCTATCTTTTTTTTCAGGCTGTAGCACACCCTTTGGTATTTCCTGCAAAGCAGGTCTCTTTGTTACAAACTTTCTTAGTTTCTGTTTATCTGTGAATATGCTAAACTCACCCTTATTTTGAAAGACAATTTTGCTAGATGTAAGATTCTTGTCTGGAAGATTTTCTTTTGCAGCATTTTAAATATATCATACCACTGTCTTCTTTCCTCCACTGTTTCTGGTGAGAAATAAGCACTTAATCTTATTGGGTATCTGTTATATGATATACATTGCTTTTCTCTTGCTGCCTTCAGAATTCTCTCTTTTTCTTTGGCATTTGACATTCTGATTAATATGTGTCTCAGAGTTGGTCTACTCAGATTTTTTCAGATGAGAGTATGATGTGCTTCTTGGACATGGATATCTATGACCTTCAATAGGGTTGGGAAATTTACTACCATTATTTCTTCAAATATTCCTTCTGCCCCTTTTCCCTTCTCTTCTCCTCCTGGGACACCCATGACATGTATGTTTGCATGTCTCTTGCTGTCATTTAGTTACCTGAGACCTTGTTCAAGGTTTTCCAATATTTTCTTCATCTCTTCTCCTATATGTTCACTTTCAGAGGCCAGTTCTTCAAGTTCACCAATCCTTTCTTCTGTCTCCTTAAATCAGCTATTATATGATTGCAGTATATTTTTCATTTCATTTATTGTACATTTCCTGCCCATAAGATCTGCTATTTTTCTATGTATGCTTTCAAATTCTTCTTTGTGCTCATCCAATGTCTTCTTAATATCCTTAATTTCTTTAGCCTTCTCATTGAATTTATTATGGAGCTTTGTTTGAATATCTATGATTAGTTGTGTCAACTCCTTTATGTCATCTGGAAGCTTATCTTGTTCCTTTAACTGGGACATATCTTCTTGTTTCTTTGTGTTGATTGTAATTTTTGTTGGTATCTTGGCATCTTGCTTACTAGAGTATTTATTCTGGGTGCAATTTTCTCTTTAGTTTAGGGCTTCCTGCCCTTTCTCCCTTGCTGGTTGTGTAGTAGGAGCCAAAGTTGTAGTTGGTGCTATTAGTTGTGGATGCTCAAGCTGCCCTCATTTCCCCAAGGACCAATGAAGCTTCTCCCAAATTTCTCCTTTGCCAGGGGTAGGAACAGAACCACAGCTATGTGGAAAAATCCAACTCATGCAGACCTAGACTCTAGTTGTCCAGAAAAACTGATGAAGCTTCAGGTCCCTTTCTCCCCTTCCTGGGGCAGGGATGGTTCTGCAGATGTGAGCAACAATCTATGTAGTGCAGGTCCAAGATGATGGCAGTTGTCCCAATAGACTTTTGATTATTCAGTCTGTGCCAGCCAAATGTACCTGCAATTACCTGGATAGGCTGGTGTAGAGCCCACCAGCTTCCTCCCTGCTAGAGCTGGGCCTGAAGCCTAGGGTAGGGCTGCAGGGAAATCTGGGTGGAAAAGCTGGTCTCTACCTTCACTGTGATTTTCAGCCAGCCCAGCTTCCCCTCATGCTGAGGATGAAGTCAAAATGGCAGCTACCAGCCTCTTTTTGACTTGGAGAGGTTCAAACTTTAGCTCTTCTTAGGGTTATACTTTAGCCAGCTGAATTTACTAATTAGTAGCTGACATTTGTGGCTAACAATCTCTTCCTCCCCTGTTTTTTGGAAATGGCGCTTCCAATTCCTGGCATAGAATAGCTCCTGGTGTGGCTTGCACTACCAAAGCAGGATGATCACCAGCCTCCGTGGCATGGCCTATAGTTTCCTGGAGAGGCTGGAGCAGCTCCCCACAGCTTCTTCCCTGACTAAGGTGGGCCTGGGGCTTAGGCTATGGCTGCAATCTGAGCTAGATGGAAAAAAGCCCATCCCTACCAGCATTGTGATTTTCAGTCAGCACTGCTTCCCCTCGTGTCAGGCGCAGAGTTAAGATGGTGGCTAAAGGGCTCTTTCTGACTTGGACAGGTTAAAACTTCAGCTGTTCTTAGGATTATACTTTAGTCCTCTGAATTTACTAATCAATAACTGAATTTGGTGCCCAAACTTTTCTTTCTCCACCATTTTGGGAAGTGGAGCTTCGAATTCCAGCCGCAGAATAGCTCCCAAGGTGGCTTGTGCCTCCATTGGGCACCAGCCTCTGTGGCATGGAGTGCCGTACTTATGAATATTCTTTGCAGATGGGCAGTCTCTTCCTTCCATTCTTTCAAGGATGTTGCAGGATACACTTCTGGTATCCTGGGGACCCCAAACAAATGCTTTAGATAGCTCTGGGTGACTTCTAACTGCCCTGTAGCAGGAGCTGATTCTAGGATCTCCTTACTTTGCTGCCATCTTGCTGGCTGTCCTAGATTAACTGGGTTTTATACCAGCCATGCAATCATGGTTCACCACAAGAAAAAAAACAGACAGTATAATATACCACATTAGTAAATCAAAGAAGAAAAATCACATGATCCTATCAATTTGTGCAGAAAAGGCATTTGACAAAATTCTGCATCTTTTCTTGAAAAAATATACAACACATAGGAATTGTAGGGAACTTTTTCAACATGATAAAGCCATATATGAAAAATACACAGTTAACATTATACTCAGTGGTGAAAGACTGAAAGAATCTCCATTGATATCAGGGCAAAGGTAAGGATGCCCAATGTCACCACTGTTGTTCAATATGGGGCTAGAGGTTCTTGCTAGAGTGGTTAGGCAAGAAAAATAAATAAATTCATCCAAATTGGAAAGGAAGAAGTAAAACTTTCAAAATCTCAGGTGATATGATCCTTTACACAAAAAGTTCCAAAGAAATCCACAAGAAAGCAGCTAGAGCTAATAAATTCAGTAAAGTATCAAGATACAAAATCAATATGCAAAAGACAGTAGTGTTTGTATACACTAGAAATGCACAATATGAGGAGTAAGTCAGGCAAAACTTCCATTTACAATAGAGACTAAATGAATCAAAATTTAGGAATAAACTTAACCAAGGATATAAAGCACAGGTATTCAGAAAACTATAATGCATTACTAAAAGAAATTTTTAAAAAGACCTAAATGATTGCAAGAATATTCCATGCTCATGGATTGGAAGGCTAAATATCATTAAGGTGTCAATTCCACCCAAATTGATAAACAGTTTCAATGCAATCCCAATAAAAATTACACCAGCATTTTTTTAAAAGAAGTAGAAAATACAATTATCAAATTAAGTTCAAAGGTAAATGGGCCAAAAGTAACCTTTTACATACAAAGGGAAAGCAAAGTTGGAGGATTCTTACTTTTGGACTTTAAATCTTATTAACTAGATATAGTGGTAAACAACAGCATGGTACTGGCATAAAGATAGACATACAAACCAATGGAACCAAACTGATCATTCAGAAACAGACCCTCACATCTTTGATCAAATAATTTTTTATAAATCTGTCAAACTCAGCCCAAAGGGGCAGAACAGTGTCTTCAACAAATGGTGCTAGGAAAACTGGATATCCATTGTCAAAAGAAAGAAAGGGGAACCCTATCCTCTACCTTATATAAAAGTTAGCTCAAAATGGATCAAGAACTTAACTATGAAAGCTAGAATCAAAAAGCTCCAGTAGAAAATGTAGTAAAACATTTTCAAGACCTGGTTGGTGGTGCATTCTTAAACCTTACACTGAAATCACGAGCAATGAAAGAAAATATAGATAAATGG
The DNA here is from genome assembly GCA_029593785.1 of Cabassous unicinctus. NCBI lineage: Eukaryota > Metazoa > Chordata > Mammalia > Cingulata > Chlamyphoridae > Cabassous > Cabassous unicinctus. The sequence goes on along the minus strand of JAQZBX010028220.1, from coordinate 20,947 downwards.
GAATTCCTCAAACTTAACCACTTTTGTGATTCAAAGAACTTTGTCAAGAAGGTGAAAAGTCACTCCACTCAATGGGAGAAAATACTTGGAAACCACAAATGTAATAATGGTTTGATTTCCATTCTATATAAAGAGGTCATACAACTAACCAATAATAGATTAAGCAATCCAATGAAAAAATGGGAAAAATTTTTAAATTAATATTTCTTCAAAGAGGATATAAAAATGGTCAAAAAGCACATAAAATTGTTCTATATCATTAAATATTAGGGAAGTGCAAATAAAAAAGACAATGAGATACCATCTCACAATGCATAAAAAGGCCATTACTAAAGAAGAAAAAGATACTTACTGGAGAAGGTATGGAGAAATAGGAACACTCCTTCACTCTTAATGTGATTATAAAATGGTACAGCCTCTGTGGAAGACAGATTGGCAATGCCTCAAAAAGCTAAATATAGAATTTCCGTATGATCCAGTAATGCTTCTACTAGGAATATTTTCAGAAGACCTGTAAACTGTGACACAAAAAGGCACCTGCAAAGTGGTGTTATTCACAATTGCAAAAAGATGGAAACAACCCAAGTGTCCATCAACCAAGAATGGATAAATGAAATGTGGCATATACATTTGGAATACTTTGTTGCAGTAAGGAGAAATGAAATTGGAACACATATGTTAACATGGATGAATCTTGAAGCCATTATGCAAAGTGAAGTATGCCAGGCACCAAAGGACAAATATCACATGGTCTTACTATTTATGAACTAAATAAGAAGAATAAATCCAAGGAGTTAGAACCTAGAGTAGAAGTTATTAAGAGATAAGAGGAGGGCTGTGAAGGAGGACTGATGCTTAATTCATGTAGATGTTTTAATTAACTTGACAGTTAAAGTGTGGAAATGGATAGAGTTGATGAGAGATTAGCAGGTGCTATATAGATGGGATTGTAGCTGAAAAGGGTAATCTAAGGATGTGGATGTAGATTGGAAGAAGGTTGGAAAATGGTCTGGGGACTGAGTGACATGTGGGCCCAGAGCTGGATGAGTCTTGTGGTTGATAAGGTAAATAAGGATTGTCCTTCTGTGAGCTGGAATGGATGTGCATTACTGTTGCAGGGTGTCTGGGATGTGGAGGGGCATGGGAGAAGTGCAATTGGTATGACCTGTGGACTATAATTGACAGCAATACTGTAGTGTTTTGCATCAATGCCAAAGATGTACTTTGGTAAGACTAGTGGGCTATGGAAAAATATGCCAAATGTATGCTATGGACAAGTTACTGGTGATAGTCTGATGATATCTCATAATTTGTAACAAATATTATACAATGGTGTGGTGTGTTGGTGAAGTGTTGCTGTGTGGGAATTCTACACTTGTGAGTGATTGCTTTGTAAGTTCACAGTTTCTGTAATAAAATATATTTTAAAATATAAGGGATTCACATATACCCCACCCATACCCCTACCCCACTTTCCCACATTAACAACATCTTTCATTAGCAGTTAGTTTTGTTACATTTGATGAACACATATTGAAGCATTGTACTAATGTTTACATTATAGTTTACACTTTGCCTCACACAGTTTTATAAGTTTTGATATATATATAATGGCCTGTATCTGTCATTGCAATGTCATGGAGGAAAATTCCAAAGTCCCAAAAATGCTGCTATGTTGTACCTATTCTTCCCTCTCCCTCCTCTCGGAACCACTGGTGGCCACTGCCTTTATATCAATGATACAAATTCTTCTATTGCTGGAATAATCATAAGTCTACTGTAGTTCATATTTGCTTTCCCCCCTTATGTTAGTTCATTCTTCAATCTTGAGGATTTAAGATGGTGATGCTCATCCTGTCTCAAATTGAGAGAGGTCTTAGATCCCATGGGTCAGATGGATTAGGAGTGTATTGCTTGCAGCTTCAGACAATCTCCACTGCCTGGGATGGGTGTTGTCCATCACCATTCTTTTGTTGGTTATCCTGGATGAGTCCAATGAACTGGTGACTAGGTGTTGTAACTCTGATGAGATTCAGGGCTCAAACAGCATATGAACATACAGAAGCTTTAAGTCTCTGGGACATATATTTAACAAGTATAGTGGTAATTATAGGTTCAAATAAATTTGGCAGAAGAGTCATGTGTAGGGAAATTATAAGTCTAACTCTGTTACATTGGCCATCATATATTCCAAAGTAATGTCCATTGACAGAATACAAAATTCCTGAGATTGTCTGTCCAGCCTATAGTGTCTAGATGTCTCTAGAGCCCTCCAGAGTTCACTTTTGAGGGACTCTTAACTGTGGCAGTCAGTGATATCCTGCTGTGACATGCATAAATGTAATCACAGTAATTCTTAATTTGTGTTTCCCTAATAGGCAGTGATAATAACTTTTTAAAAAATTTGTTTTCACCATTTGTATTTCCTCTTTGGAAAAATGTCTGAGTCTTTTGAATATTTATTAATTGGATTGCTTGCTCTTTCATTGTTGACTGTATGATCTCTTTATATAACAAAGAAATAAAATCCTTATCAGATATGTGCTTTCCAAATATTTTCTTCCATTTGAGTAGGCTGTCTTTTCATGTTCTTGACAATGTCTGTTGAAGCAGAAAAGTGTGGACATTTGAGGAGTTCCTTTTTATCCATTCACTCATTGCTTGTTCTTTGGGTGTAGATTTAGGAAACTACCACCAGGAAAATGGTGATGGAGTACCAAGGCAGAGACTGACCCTCCCCCCCCCAAAAAAATGGAGATAAGGCAGATACCTATCTAAAGGAGGTGCTTTGCATATATATAGAAGAGGAAGCTGCTCTGAGTCATCTAGGAATGTACTGGAAAGGTAAAGAAAACTGAGTTGCTCACCCCTGTTACTGGAAACACCACATATAACCCACCACCACAGGAAGTAGCTGTGGTGCCCCTGGCTTGCTGTTGCCAAGGGACTAGGAGGGGGAATTCCCTGAGTAGAAGAAGGGCCTGACAGAAGCTGGAAAGTGGTTACTTTGTGGTCAGTTTGGCCAGCTGGGGCCCATTTGAAGCTCGGGAGTGACACAGACACTTGAATACCAGCAGCCTGAGAAGTTCTTTAGTGACTTAAAGGATGGTTGTATTTCCTTGTTCATATTTTGTTGTTGTTCTTGCTGCCATTTTGTTTCTTGTTTGTTGTATTACACCTTTCTTTGTTTCCCCCTTTTTTCCCTTTTGCCGATTTTTTTCTACCAATGTTATTTTTTTTTCTTTCCTTCATTTTTCTATGTTGTTTTCTGTTGTTTTTCATTCACCCCATCTCTTTTTGTTTGGTCTTCAATTTTTTTACTTCTTTCTCTTTCACTCTTTTTTTCTCTGTTTTCTCTCCTCATTTATTTTCTTACTTTTACTTTTTTTTTCTTTTCTTATTTATTTTTTCTTTTTCTCTTCTAATCATTCTGGGCATTTAACTGATTCTATATATTTTTCTCTATTTTGTTTCTCATTTCATTTTTTCTATTGCACTATTTTGATCTTAGTCCTCTGAAATTATTTTTCACTCATGTTAATTATTTTCCTAGGGCTTGTATGGCTCCTCTTCTACTTATTATTATTATTATTATTATTATTATTATTATTATTACTACCATCGTTCTTTTTATCTTCTTATCTTCTTCCTTGTCTCTGGTTCTAATTTTTTTTAAAGGAACATAGACAACAGCAAGGAAATAAAATATGAAGAACAAAGTGTCAAAGTGAAACCTTACAGCACACACACAAAAAACAAATAATGCCTTAGAGTAGAAAGATAAGATAACCAACTGAATAAACACATCAAGATAAACAGATACCTAGACACCAACAAAAAATTACAAGCCTTACTAAGAAAAAGAAAAACATGACCCAGTCTAACAAACTAAAAAACAGGAAGAAATACAGTACATGGAACAACTAAATAGATAAGTCCAAACAAATATCATGAATTAAATCAATGACGTGAAGGAAGTGATTAAGGATATTACCAGGCACCAACTAGCAACACAACTGGAGAAAGACCTTGAATAAAAGGGGGAAAAGGTAAAGACAAATGAGTTTATATGGCTAAAAGGCTTCAAAGTGTGTCAAGAAGGCATCCCAAGGTAACACTTGTTCATGTCTCAGCAGGACTGCATAGACTTCCAAAGTAGGTACTACCCAAAATAGTGGGGCTCCTGAGGGCTCTGGAGATATCCAGATCCTATTGTCATGGTAGATAGTTTCAGAGTTTGGTGCATTGCCAGTGGACCCAACTTTGGAGTTTTTGCTCACAAGTATGAAAGAGTTGGACTCAGTTGTGACTTCTCTATACATGCTTCTTCTGTCTCTTTTATTTGAACCTATAGTTAGTGCTGTAGTTGGTAAGTATACGCCCAAGATACTTGAAAATTGGGCTGTCCATGTGCCAGCTGGGCCCTGAGCCTCAACAGATTTGCACCAACTACACTCTAGGACATTGGTCTCACCCAGGACTACAAACAAGGAAGTAAGGATGGACAAGCACCATTCCAAGGAATTGAGAGATTCTACTACTGCCAAGTAAGAGATTCCCACCCATCAGCTGTATGAGATTGAAGCCCCTTCTCCATGAGAGGTGGAGTGTTCATCATAATACAAAAATCCTCAGGATTGGGGAATAAAATATGGACTAGGGTGGACTTACTGTGATTCTAGCAATGTAAGAAATTGCATCATTGATGTGGAGACAGTGGCCACTGGAGGAGCTGAAGGCAGGGAGATGGAAAGAGGTGAAATATGAGTAACTTTTGGGACTTGGAATTGTCCTGAATGACATGCAATGACAGAAGCAGGCCATTATATATCCTGCCATAACCTACAGAATTGAGTGGGGGAGAATGTAAACTACAATGTAAATTGTAATCCAATCTTAGTGGCAATGCTCCAAAATGTGTTCATCAATTGCAATGAATGTGCAACACTAACAAAAGAAGTGGTTAATGGGAAAATTAGGAGGTGTGGGGAGCAGAGCATATGGGAATCCCTTATATTTTTTATGTAACATTTTATGTAATCTAAGTATCTTTTAGAAAAAAAACAAAAAATATATTAAAAAAGAGACACTAGAGAATATACTGAAGAAATTGTAAATCTATGTAAAAAGATAACAGATATGATGATGATGAATGGCACAATTCAAGAAATAAAAAATACACTGGAAGCACATAACAGCAGATTTAAACAGGCAGAGGAAAGAATCAGTGATGTGGAAGACTGTACATTTGAAATCAGACATATAGTAGAACAAATGTTAAAAGATAGAAAAAAATCCTACAAGGACTTAGGGACTTGAATGTCAACACAAAACACACAAACATGTCAATAAGAAACATGCCCTTCAAGAAATGCTAAAGGGAGTTCTGCATGATGAAACAGGAATAAAAGGAGAGAAAAGAGAGAGAGAGAGTTGGAGGAGATTGTAAGTATAACTAAAAGGATAAAAAGAGAAATAAAAACATCATATGGTATATATATAAACTTAAAGAAATTATGGCTAATATAAGTAATTCCTTGACAGTACTATCACTGAATGTTAATGGCTTAAACTCTCAAATCAAGGGACACATATTGGCAGAATGGACAAGGAAATATGACCCATCTATATGCTGCCTACAAGAAATGTACCTTAGACCCAGTGATGCAAGGAGGCTAAAAGCAAATGGTTGGAAAATTATTTTACGTGCAGACAATATCCGAAAAAGGGCCAGGGTAGCAATATGAATATCAGAAAAAAATAGACTATAAATGCAAAACTATTGTAAGAGACAAGAAGGAAACTATATATAATAAAGGGAAATCTATCATGAAGAAAGAACCATCATAAGCTTTTATGCACCTAACCTGCTCATGTCAAAATACATGAGGCAAACATTGGAAAAACTATGTCGAGATATAGATGCCTCTAAAATTACTGTGGGGGGACTGTAATACACCATTATCACCATTAGACAGATCATCTCAACAGAGATTAAAGAAAGAAACAAAGACCTTGGATAATACATTAGAAAATCTGGACTAATAGAAATATACAGAATATTACACCCAAATACAGTGGGATATACATCTTCTCAAGTGCACAGCGATCATTCTCCAGGATAGACCACAAGCTAGGATACAGACAACTCTCAATGGATTCAGAAATATTGAAATAATACAAAATAATTTTTCTGAACACAATTGAATGAAGCTGGAAATCATTAAGGGCAGAGAAGTAGAATAAGCACAAAGAAATGGAAGTTAAAGAACAAACTCTTAGACAAGCAGTGGGTCAAGGAGGAATTTACAAAAGAAACCAGTATCTACCATGAAATGAATGAAAATGAAAGCACAATGTATCAAAACCTATGGGATGCAACAAAAAATGCAATGAGAGGGAAATTGATAGCCATAAATGCCTATAATATAAAAGAAAAAAGAGCTAAAATCAAAGTCCTAACTGCACACCTAGAGTAACTAGTAAAAGAACAATAAACTAACCCAAAGCCAGTAGAAATAAGGAAATAACATATATTAGAGAAGAACTAAATGAAATTGAAAATATAAAAGCACAAGAAAAAATAAACAAAACCAAAAGCTAGTTCTTCGAGAAGGTTAATAAAATTGACAAATCCTAGCTAGATTAACAAAGAAAAAATAAAGATGCAAATACACAAAATAAGAAAAGATGTAGGGTATATCAGCTCTAACCACACTGAAATAAAGAGTATCATAAAAGGATACATTGAAATATTGTATGCCAACAAGATGGATAAAGGAAATGGACAAATTCCTAGAAACACAGAAGCAAACTATATTGAAGAAAGAAGAAACTGATGAACTCGGCAGATCAATCACAAGTAATGAGATTGAATCAGCCATCAAAAACATCCAAAATAAGAACAACCCAGGACCAGATGGCTTCACAGGTGAATTCAACCAAACATTCCAGAAAGAACTAATACCAATCCTGGTTAAACTCTTCCAAAAAAAAAGTGGAGGGAGCATTGCACAACTCATTCTATGATGCCAAAATCACCCTAATACTAAAGCCATAAAAGATGCCATGAGAAAGGAAAACTGTAGACCAATCTCTCTAATGAACTTATATGTTAAAATTCTCAACAAAATACTTGCTAATCATATTTAACAACTCATCAAACGAATTATACACCATGATCAAGTTGACTTCATCCCTGATATGCAAGAATTGTTCAACATAAGAAAATTATTAAATGTATTACACTGCATAAACACATCAGAAAAAAATCTCATGATCATCTCTAGGGATGCAGAAAAAGCATTCAACAAATTACAGCACACTTTCTTTATAAAAACCATTCAAAAGATAGGAAAAGAAGGATACTTCCTCAACATGATGAAGGATGTACATGAAAAACCCACAGCTAAAAGCATATTCAATGTTGAAATACTTACAGCTTTCCCACTAAGATCTGGAAAAAGACAAGGATAGCTACTGTTACATCTCTTATTTAATATTGTGTTAGAAGTACTTGCTTGAGGACTTAGGCAAGAAAAATATATAAAAGGCCTCCAAATTGGGAAGGAAGAAGTAAAAATTTCACTGCTGGCAGATGATAAGATCCTATACTTCAAAAACCCTGAGAAATCTACAACAATTCTTCTAGAGCTTATAAATGATTTCAAGAATATGGCAGGTTATAAGATTAATGTGCAAAACTCAGTCACATTTCTGTACATCAATAATGAGTAATCTGAGGCAGAAATTTTTTAGAAATCCCATTTACAATAGCAACTAAAAGAATCAAATACTTAGGGATAAATGTAAGAAAAGATTCAAATGACTTGTATACAGAAAACTACACAACACTGTTAAAGGAAATAAAAGAAGACCCAAACAAATGGAAGAATATTCCCTGTTCATGGATAGGGAAACTCAACATTATTAAGATGTCTATCCTACCCAAACTGGTTTACAGATTTAATGCAATCCCAATAAAAATTTCCACAGCATTTATTACTGAATTGGAAAAGCTTGCTATGAAATTTATTTGGGAAGGCAAGAGGCCCTGAATAGACAAAGACATATTGAAAAAGAAAAAATAAATTGGAGGAATCACACTACCAGACTTTAAAACATACTACAAAGCTACAGTGGTCAAATATGCATGGTATTGGCACAAGGGTAGACACATTGGCCAATGGAATCCAATTGAGAATTTTGACATTGATACTCACGTATACAGTTAACTAATATTTGACTAGGCCACCAAGCCCTTTCAACTGGAAGAGAATGGCCTCTTCAAAAAATGGTGCTTTGTGAAGTGGATATCTTTATCCAAAAGAATGAGAGAGGAACACCATCTCACATCTTATACAAAAACTAACTCAAGATGAATCAAAGTTCTAAATATAAGAGCCAAAACCCTAAATGTCTTGGAAGATAATGGAGGGAAGCATCTACAGGATGTAGTATTAGGAAATGGTTTCATGAACTTTAAACCCAAAACACAAACAACAAAAGAAAAAATATATAAAATAGATAAATTAGATTAAAATAGATAAAAATAGAAATAAATAGATAAAATTAAAAATTTTGCACCACAAAAGAGTTTTTACAGAAAGTGAAAGGCAGCCTACTCAATGGGAGAAAATATTTGGAACTATATATCTGATAGGTGCCTAAGATCCAGCATATTTTTAAAAATCCTACACCTCAAAAGTAAAAAAGATAAACAGCCCATTTAAAAAGTGGGCGATGATTTGAATAGACACTTCTCTGAAGAAGTACAAATGGCTAAAAAGCACATGAAAAGATGTTCCACATCACTACCTATTAAGGAAATGCAAATCAAAACTACAATGAGATATCATCTTACACTCATTAGACTGGTGGCTATCAAAAAAAAAAGACGACTACAAATGTTGGAGAGGATTTGGAGGAATGGGAACATTTATGCATTGCTGGTGGGAATTTAGAAAGGTACAGCCATTGTGGAGGACAGTTTGGTGGTTCCTCAGAAAGCTAACTATAGAACTCCCATATGATCCAGGAATCCCACTATTGGGTATATAATCAAAGTATTGAAAGCAGGGACATGAACAAATATATGCACACCAATGTTCATCACAGCATTATTCACCATTTCCAAAATTTGAAAACAACCCAATGTCCATCAATGTCCAGATGAATGGATAAACAAAATGTTATATATACATACAATGGAATATTACTCAGCTGTAAGAAAGAATGCAATATTCACACATGAAATAACATGGATGAATCTTGAATACCTTATGCTGAGTGAAGCAAGCCAGGTACTGAAGGACAAATCTTATATGACCTCACTAATATGAATTAAGCAAATTGAGCAGACACACAGAGCTAGAGTCTGGATGATAAATTTACAGGAGACAGAAATGTAGATGATGGTGAGCCAATGGCCTTATGAGCAAAATCTATGATAAGGTGGAAGTGTGTAGTCGTGCAGTGGATGGGCATGGCAGTGGTTCAATGATAATATTTGTTTGGGTGGCCCTGGTTTGTGAGAGGTGTAGGGTGGGGAAGGTGGGTTGGACTGTCCATGGAACTGGGGGTAGATTGGTTGAGGCACCAGGTGAACACTGGCTATTTATGCATTTGTGGTTGTAACTATAACGTTGGGAATGTTCTTTTAACAATAAAAGCAGTGGAGGGTTACTGGTTTAGGGTATTTGAAGTGGGGGTATTTGGGACAGGGCACACCTGGGGCAGGGTTCATCTTGTAACAGTGTGTGTGTCAGTGGGTGGAGACCCACATAATGAGCGGGAACAGGTTGGACTCCCATCATGGGGTGTCCTGGAATGTTCTCAAATAGAGGGAATGGAGTCTCTTGTGAGCAGATGCAGTGCCCAATAAGGGAGGACAGGCTAGTAAGTCAAGCCCTCAATTCTGTGACAAGTAACTATGAATCTTGTTCTTCCAGTAGTGAAGCCTTGTGGTTGCCATAGCTTCTGAGGGGAGAGTGATGGAGGAAAGAATACATAGAACACGGGGTATTTTGTGGGCAATGGAAGGGTTCTACATAATCTTGCAATGATGAATACAGGCCATCTTAATTTTCATTAAAATTTATAAAAGTGTATGGACCAAAATGTAAACCATAATGTAAATAATTGACCATGGTTAGTAGCAATGTTTTAATTTTTATACATCTCTTATAACAAGTATACCATCCACTTGTAAAATGTTATTAATAGAGGAAAGGGGAAAAGATGGAGGATGTTGGGTATTTGAGAATTCCCTATATTCTGTACATGAGTTTTCTGTAACCTAAAGCTTCTTCAAAGACAAAATGAAAAAAATAAAATACTGAAGGAATAAATGGAAGAAAATGTCACAGTACATACAAGATAACAAATCTTACAGTGATGAAAGACATAATGTCAAAAATTATTTTTTAATTTTATATTCTAATTGTTTATTATTCCATTTTTTAATTTTTTTATATTTTATTTATTTTTAAAATTATCATTATTTCATTTTCTTACTAATTGTATTTGGTTATTTTGTTAGCTTCATTTTTGAAGAAGTTGTATCACAGAAGTTATACAACTGTGGCAGGGGAGGACCATTGTTTCAGGGTGTCAGTGATGGGGGATGCATGGGAAGATGTTCACCTGGGGCATACCTATAAGGCATATAAATGTGTTCAATTGTTCATGAGGCATTGTCATGATGGGTGGAGATTCACTCAATAACCAAATGAATATCAAATTCCTATCCTGGGGAGCTCCACCACATTCTCTAATGGGACAACAAGAACCCCCTTAGTAAAGACACAGTGACTAGTGAGAGAGGAAGGACTATTGATGGGTCATTTATATTAATGAATGTACTTATGAGCCTTTACTTTAGAAATTGAAATTTAGACTAGTATTATAGGGTGACTAAAAGTTACCTACTGAGAGCCCCCTCATTCCCAAATGTGTCCATTCTCTAAGCTGAACTCAGCATGAAAATGTATTACCTTCCTTCCCAGCATGGGAAAAGACTCCCAGGGATGTGCCTCGCTGCCACCGAGGGATTACTTCCAAGCACCAACTAGCAATGCAACTTTAAAAAAGACCTTGGCCAAAAGGGGGAAATGATAAAGAAATAAATTTATATGGCTAAGAGACTTCAAAGTGAGTCAAGAGTTCATTCCAGAGTTTAAACTTATGCATCAATATCTCATTGATTGCCAAAGTAAGTATTGCCTCAAATATTTGAGACACCCAGACACTATAGGCAGGTCAGACAGCTCAGGAGTTTGGTGCCCTGCCAGTG
>JAQZBX010028219.1:8217-28012 GCA_029593785.1 Cabassous unicinctus | reverse complement strand
GTGTAGCTCACACTCTAGTAAGGTAGAGTGGGACCTGGGCATCTCTGTCTTAAGGCACGAGTACTGACTCCCACCTCACAGAACTGGTAGGACGAATGAGTGAGGGACATAAGCCCCTCACAGTGCCCAGCACAGATAAATATTGCTGACGGACTGTTAATATTGTTATTATTGTGATAATAATTACATTATTATTATATTATAATAATATAACAAGAGCTGGCAGGAAGCTACTCGACTAGTATTTGGGGGTCGAAGATGGTTTGCAGGGAACAGTGGGGAATAATAGTGGAAATACGATGTGGAGAGAAAGCCTGGGAAGAGAGAATTGAAATTGGTGAGCAGAGTTCAAGCCTAATGCAGTAGGCAGTGGGGGTGGCAGTGGTGGGGGTTAAATTATAGGTACCTGAACAGAGGCTCTGGGCTCCCGAGAGCCATAATACTGATGTGAAAATGAGTAATATTTCTCCAGTACTAAGAACCTTCCAGATCCTCTGCGAAAGCCTTTTACAGGATAATTTCATGTAGTCCTCATAACTACCCTGGAAGGCAGGTGTTGGCATCGTCCTTTTTTACAGAGGACGAGGTTTAGAGAGTTGAAGTAAAGGACTGCCAATCAAATGGCAGAGCCAGGGTTCGAACGTGAGATGGCCTACCTGAAACGTGATGGCAGCTGGGGAGACCCTAGTCTCAAAATGCTCCAGGCCCTTCCCAGGGAGGAGGATGTGGCCACCAGCGCCGGCAGAGGTTGTGACCCTGGGAGGGAGCCTCGGGCCAGCCGTTTTCTCTGTTTGAGACAGTGCTGTTTGCCGCCAGAAGCTGTTAAGTTCTGTCAATTGCGGCCGCTGGAAGAGATTTCCCAGGCTTGTCTGTGGGGAGGGTTGACATGTTTATATGGAGGTTATGACTCCCTGAGGAAAGGGTGTTGGCTTCCTCAGGAAAGATTAGAATGACAACCAGTTCACTCTGCGGGCGTGAACTGAGATTCTCCTGTGGACAGGAAAAGATACACACCTTGCGGATTAATTCAGAAAGTTACCAGCCCACCACAGTTTTGTTTTACTTTCCTCATCTCTGCCCACTAGCTACTGCAAACTTACAGTAATCCACACTGGTAGTCAACATCCAAAAGCAACGACTAATATCCAGAAAGTTCTCCTTCACTTTTGGAATTTCTGTGTAAATGTATTTTTTTCTCCAGGGGGTCACCCTCTCTTGAATGTGACCAAGGCAGATGCTCAAGAAATGAGGTCAGTGTGATTGCAGGGCAGAGGGGCTCTGTTTGGGGGGCTACTCCGGGGAGAGCGGGGAGGGCGGTTGGCCCTGGGGAAAACGAGACGACGAGACGGGCAGTGAAGGAAGCACTGGGAGAGGATATCTCATTCCTTCCCCAAACCTTGCCCGGTCACAAGACCTCTACCCGCCAGCTCCTCCTGCTCAGCTCCACCAATGGGCAGCTCCAGACATTGCCAGCAGGTAACTGTCAGAGGCCAGGCCATCCACAGGGTGGCTACTGAGTACGAAGGAAGCTGTTCTTTCCATGTCTCTGGCAGGAGAGAAGCAAGTGATCGTTGGCCCAAGAGTGGCTTGTGCTACCGAGGTGAACCTGTGTGGGGCTGAATCGGGCCAATTCCCAGTCTATTTACTGTTAATCTCTTTAGTCCAGATTTCTTGAAATTGGAATTTAGCAATCATTCAGATTCATCCAAGATTTATTTTATAAAGTGGCCACTGTGCACCAAGCATTGGGCTGGGGTTTCGCATAGTTAGATCATTTAGTCATTTGAAGAGCCAAGGGCACAAAGTTTACCTTTGCATGATCTATGAGGAAGAGGTTTACTAAGCAAATAAGTGGTGTGTGTAAGATTGCCAGGGGAGATTTTAAACTAGTTAAGAGGACAAACTGCTTCCATAACCCTGCCAGTACTTGAGAAATTTTCCCTTATGTGAGTAAACCGCTGATCCAGGTCACAGGGTAGTACAGAGGAAAGGACCCAGGACAAGAGCAACAGAACTAGATCCCATTTCTGGTCCCATGCCTAACTAGACGTTCCCTTGCCTATGCATCACCATCCCTTCCCCAGTTTCCCACAAAGGAAATACAAGCCCTTCCCCAAAGCCTTGTGAAGGTGCAGAACAAAGATGCGTAGGGTGCCTCATTTTGTGTGAAAAAGGGAGAAAATGAGAATGAATATACACACCTTGTTATTTGTATTCCTAAAGACATTCTGTAAGGTTATTCAGGCAATTAATGCTATGGGGGAAGAGGGGAAAGGGGTGAGAACTGGGCAGCTGGGGGACAGACATGGGAAGGAGGCTCCTCACCATGGATGTATTGTCCTTTTGGAGCCATGTAAATACATGACATATTGAAACATTGAATTCATGAAAAACTGCCTTGCTGGAATCCAAACACAATATTATGTATGTTTCCAAACAGAAGGAGAGCTATATTGGCATGACCTGTCGCAAGATGCCAGTGTTGGCTCTTCCCGATCATTATTTCCCTCAGTGCTCCCAAATTGGCTTTTAAATCCAGATGTTATCCCTGTGTACCAGGTCAGTGGGCAGAGATTCTCGATGTATTGGGTCTCTGCTGCTTTCTTGAATCCCTCAGCCTGCAGTCGTGCGTGTGTGTGAACGTGTGTGCACGCTGTTGCCGAGGAATTACAGATTGAGCTGCAAGGCAGCAGAAGTGTTTACCTGGGGGTCTTAGAATTGCAATTTGGGGAACACAGATTCAGGTAGCAACCCAAACTGTGCCTAGGCTTGCGGCTTTCAAGCAAGGGTTTATAAAGAAAATGAAGATTACTTAAGTTGTTTGTAAAGAGTTATGATTGGTGGAGATTTGGGGCTTTCCAAATGTCCTTCAAGCCAGTCAGTTTACTGATTTCTTTATGTTGTTGTTGGTTCTTGGCGTCCAGATGTCCTCACAAACATGGTTGCTTTTGATTTTGTATGTCTTGGCTGTTTGTGATATCTGGCAGAGACGTGCATAAGAGTAACTTCTTGAATCGCCTCCTGACTCCATTTTCAATCTCTGAGCCATAGAAACTACATCTTATTTTATCTTTTTTTTTCAACATACAGGTGTGCATGATTCCCCACTCCACCCCACTCCCCACGCACCCACATGCATCAGCCAATGCTCCCTAAAACCAGGAAGCTGACGTCCAGGGGCCCTCCACACTAGGCCCAAAGCTAACCTGAAAGAAAAGGCGTCTAAGGCAGCACTGGGTCTAGGAACTTGATCGTTCAGTCCAAGGACTCCACTACTCAAATGACAAGTGCTCAGAAGCACACAGGCTGCAGAAAGACCCAAAGGCCCCGCTGCTGTCAGCGCAGTTCCACCCCTGAGAATGCCCTGACAGCACAGCGTGCCTGCAAATGGACCACAATTATAGGGCTCGGCTTTGACTTTTTTTCCAGTGTGTTAAAGTTACATATTCTCGTGTCGGAGGGTTGGGGTGTGCTTATGGGTTTCGCTTTGGCTCTGCCAATTGCGTCTTGACCCTGAAAAACCTGGAAACACTGTCGAGAATTTGGCGCGGTGGGGAATCCAGGCATGGTCTGCAGAGTTCATTAACTGAGAAACCAAGGTAGAACCAAAGGTGCAGGGTTTTCCAAAACCTTCAGGGGCTGTTCCTTCCAGTCCCCAGTCAGCGTGTGGCACTCAGAAGCACCATGCGGAATGACGTGTGCGGATGTCATGCATCACACGACAGGCAACTGCCAAACTCCTTGGTGTCTTCTGGTTTGGCCAATCAATGTGTTGCTGCAAGAGCTTGAGAAAAAGTTAACGTATGGGATGAGAAAGCACAACCAGTTGGTGACTTTCCCTGAAAGAGTAGGCTTGCAGCAATAAAAGGGGTGGAGCAGGAGAGATTTCCAGGAAAAGGGCTTTGGCAAAATATGGGCATAGTAAAGAAAATGTTGACTATGTCTCCGTGCTTTTGAGTATTGCTGGTGTCACTTGCTTTCTGTTCTTTTTTCCCTTCAAGGGATTATTTGAGGAAAATTGTATACAACCCAGAGTTGAACTTCTAAGCAAACACAAGCTGCAGCCAGCCCTAGAGCGGTGGATGGTCAGATCCCTCGGGTGGCGTTGAGAAGTGCAGCTCTCTCTCTGCTCGGCCCCCCTGCCGCCACCAAGCAGACACACACATGTGCATGCAAACACAGTTCTTCTCTTCACAAGACACTTGGCACGCCTCCCCTGACTGCAGAGCCACCCCCCTCAGAGGCTGAAGACTGCCATGATGATGTTTTTGTTTGCTCCTAAATACTTAATATTTTAAAATCTCACAGAGGGCGGGTCAGAAGAAGTTGCCGAGGGCCAGGCCTGCGTGGTGTACACTTTCTCATCCTCCTGCAACACCTACCCAGTGCCCTTGGGAACTCCGCAGACGTATGCAGATATGATAGTGCCTTTGAGGAGCCCCCAGTCCTTGCATTTTTCATCATGGAATGTGGAAGGGGGTCCCTGGCACAGGAAAGGAAGGGAGAAAGCTCTTCATTGCTTCACTTTCTTGCACTGTTCACCTCCTCTGGTCGGGAACCTAGTCCTTCCAAAACCTTTCACTGAGGGCAGGGGTGGTTCTGAGCAGGTGGAGACCAGCCGTGGACAGCAGTGCCCTCCCCAGAGCTGGGGAGCCGGGGGTGTGTGGGAGGGTGCATGGAGAGAGGAGACCCCACTCTGCCACTAGCATCCTGTCCTGTGGAATCCATAAGTTACTTTGCTTTGTGCCTCAGTTTCCCATCAGGACCAGTAAGACCTGCCTCATGTAGTTGCTGGGAGGATTGTTTCAAACAAATTTTTTACTCTGGAAAATTTCAAACATGCACAGAAATAAAGAAAAGAGTGTAGTGAACCTTCACGTTCCCTAACCAGCATCAGTATTTATCAAGCTGTGGCCAGGCTTGCAGCGGCTAGACTTTGCCCACTCCTTCCTCCCTCTTACTGCCCCCTCCCCACCTCCAGACTATGAGGATTTAATGGAATGACACCACTGTGTGGAAGTGGCCTCCAGAGCACTTACTACCTAGAAGGTACTTAGAAACTGTGTGTGGATCTGAGCTTACAGTAGTACTGAGCTTTATAATTGTTACCTGTTGGTGTGTCTGGGTACATCTTTCTCTGAAGACCTAGTCTCAAGTCAAGTGACTTGTCTGAGGTCATGCGGCCACTAAGGAATGGGGCTGTGCCTAATTCCCTCATGTGTTTTTAGTTTTGGGCTCTGCTGCCTCTGTGTTGATTTTTTGGGGGATGTCTTCTTAGGGAGGAATGGGAGACTTGCAAAAATTTATGTGGGATCACAGTTGAAAGAGAAACTGTTTATAGGGCTGTAATTTGCACATATTCATGGATTCAACTGCCTATGAAGGAGGAGCAGATCCAGTTCAATCCATGCAACACTTACTGTGTTACTTTGTCACTGCTCTCAGGGAGCTCACCATTGCAGATGGCATCAAGACTGAGAAATGACCTACCAAAACGAGAAGTGTCTGGTGTAGGGTGACGGCGTGAACCAAGGGTGCTTGGAGAAAGGTGGTTTCATTCCTAGCTACTCTTTCCATTAAAGGCATCAAAATTCCCCCAAACTGTAGCCATGAGTGCTTGCATTTATACAATTCTCAGAGTTGATTACTAGGTTTAAGTATAATGTGTGATCTTTTCATGAACAGAGAGCCCTCACTAGGTCAGAGGAACAGACCACTAGATTGAGGATGACTGCACCTGCAGAGGTACCGTCTGCTAATCTGTTGATTAAATCAACCACTAAAGAGCCTTCATTTGAGAACATATCAGTGGTCAGCTTTTGGAGGCCAAGGGGAAGAAAGGAGATGGGAGTAGTCACAAGCAGAGCCCTGAGAATCATTTCATTCTCTTCCAGGTAAAAGTTGGTAATGAGGAGTTTAAACAGGCTTCGGACTCATGCAAGGGCACACAGCAAGCAAACTGCCGAGCTGAGGCTCAAACTGGGTTTCAAGAGTGCCAATCAGAAGTGACAGAGCCCCTGGCTCTTAAGTGGGCCTCCTGTAACTGCCTGATGTTTTCTTCCCTAGATTCAAGAAGGGGTAAAAGAAGAGCACGGCAAGGACAGTCCCTTTGGAGACAGCAGAATTTAAGGCTCTTTTTCCTTCCCTTCCCTGCTCTCTCCTTTCCAGAGTTATTGACTGTGTGGCAAATAAAGATGCGAGGAAGGAAAGGAAGGAGAAGAACGGAGGGGGGCCTCCTCAATTCTACTAGGCATATGTTGTCCTGTAGCTTTTTTTCTAGTTCAGTGACTCTTTGCAGGAAGGTAATTTTTCCCTTCTCTTTCCAAGCCTCCCTTTTCTCTTTCTGCATCAGTAGACAATCAAAATGTAACACATCACCCATAAATTCTGATCTGTCTTCTGTGGTATCCCAGGGAGCCCTGGCTGCCCTTTGTCTAGAGCCTAGAAGTGGATGGATGATGATGAGAGCAAGGAGAAGGCAAGCTCTTAGGTTAATCAGAGGGGTGCTTGGGGTCAATTCCAGCCACTCCTAGCGGTCAAGCGTTTGGGATGACTCTAACTCATTGGAAAAATCCCCTGGTGTCCGGTGACACAGAAGGAGGGGTTCCTGTCCCCTGTGGTGCAGAGTGGCGAGCCTGGCAGGAGCAGCTGAGGCTGCAGATTCCTCGGTCGTCACTCCCCAACAATGCAGTGAGTCAGGGCCTGGAGAGCAAGGAGATGGTGTGTGCCAACTCCCTTGGGGGATGTGTGGTTGTAGAGTGTAGAGTGGAGGGGGCTTCCCCTGGCAAACCCACCCAGTGTCCCCACTGCTCCAGGTGGGAAGGGGTAGGGCCTGGTCTCTCTTTCCGAGGTGAGTAAAATCCTTTCCAGGCCCAGAGGTGCTCATGTTTGAGTTGGTCCTGCTAATGTGTCTGTTTTTTTTTTCATGAAAAGAAATACAACAAGGAAGGTGTCTTCATTTGCCAGGGCTGCTGTAAAAAAGTACCACGGACTAGTTAGTTGGTTTAAACAACAGGAATGTGTGGTCTCGCGGCTCTGGAGGCCAGAAGCCCAAATCAAGGTGTCAGCAGGGCCAGGCTTCCCCTGCTGTCTCTGGGGCTTGGTGGTGACTGGGGATCCATGGTGTCCCTTGGCTTGTGGCCTGATTTCATCTCTGCCTCCATCACATGGCTGTCTCTCCCTTCTCTTTCTCTCTGTTTCTTTCTCTTTCTGTTTCCAAATTTCCTCTGGTTATATGGCCACCAGTCCCATTGGATTTTGGCCCACTTTCATCCAGTCTAACCTCACCTTAACTAATCACATCTTTAAAGACACTATTTACAAATAGGGTCACAGGACCAGGGATTAGGGCTTGGGCATGTATTTTGGGGGGACAGAATTCAATCCATAACAGTGGAAGAGAGAAACTAGAGAAATAAGTACAGCTGGATATCCTGCCTTATGTAGAAAACGAGTGGAGGAAGCCACGCTGCTGCCCTGACAGCCTAGCAGCAGAGGCTGGGGTGGGCGTAAAGGGCTAGAATAGCAGTGAAGATGCCTCCCTGCCAGGGGCCAGTAGCAGTTTAAGACTCAGAGGCAGGGACTGGATGAGGAGGTTCCAGCCTACACTGAGCACTAACTCGCAGACCAGACCCCTCCCCTCCCCAAGGCCTACTGACCCCTGTGCCTCTGTGCGTCGGGAATACGCTGCAGTTCAGGGAAGGAAAAGGTGAAGGGCCTGTGGAAGAAGAATCTCAATGACAAGAGTCATTGAGTGGCTTAAGGTTATGTCATCATTTGCTGGCTGAAGAAAAAAACATTTCCTGGGGGGCAGAAGTCCTGGGTTCCAGTCCGAGGTCAGCTCAGGCAGGCAGGGTAAAGCCACTTTTCTCAAACTGCCATGGACTGAGGTAATTTGCTACCAAAGAAATTCCACAAGCAAATGAACCTGTGAGTGTGAGATTAAACAAACATGGAGCTGTCAGTCTCGGATCACTACCTGAGCCAGACAGGATCGGTGTTCTGGGGCACGCCAAGACCACCAAGCACGTGCGTGTGCATGCACGCGTGCATGCCTGTGCGTACCTGCAAGCATTCACACCTGAGTATTCCTGAACCTTTTCCAAAGACACACAGCTTAGGAGCTCCTCCACAAAACATCCACAACATCTTGGGCAAGGCTAGAGCACAGCAATTGCTCCGCTGCCCTGCACTGTTTAATGACTCACCTGTCTCTCTCATGACACTGAGAATTTTTGGAGCTCAAAGGCCACAGCACAGTCCCCAGGACATGGTAGATGCCTACCCAATCAATGCTGAATGCACAGTTTCTAAAATGGCTCATCAGTGCCTCTTCTCAATTGTCTAGGTTGGGGGGAGGGGTGACACATAGGTAGGACGGAGCACCTGTGGCACCTGAGAGGCCTGACTCAACCCATTATTAATGAATCTTAACCCTCTTGAGTGTCAAAAATAAGTCCTGTGCACTCAGCACTCTCTAGTGAGCAGAAGAGAGCCGATGCCAAGGCCCATGGATGGAGAGTGAGATGTGATGAGTGAGCATCCAGTGATGCAGTGGGTTCTCTGGCCAGCAGCATGGAGCAGGAGAATGGACTCTTGGTCTGGGGTCGCAAGTCCTTCTCTTCTTCGCCCACGGGTTGTTGGGTCTGAGTTGGATTCATGGAGTGGGTCCAACCCACCCCCCTGTGTTGGACCTGCACACAGTGCTCAGGTTCTCCCTCTGTGAGCACAGCCTTGTCCTGGGCCCTGCAGGGTGATGACAAAAGAGGAGGAAGCTAGACTCTACCAGCACATTCGCCACTGAGCTACTGTCGGTTCTCTTCCCCCAATTTCCCCTTCTTCCTGGACTTTTCTTCCTCTCCTCCGCCCCACTTCACTCTCTGTGCTGGGTCTGGAGAGCTGATGTCCATGCCTAGCCAAAGCTGAGCACCTCAAGGTCACAACTTCTGCCACTGTCCTTTGACTCTGTCCAGGAGGCCCTCAGCCTAGAAGGACAGAGCTGACTCCTGGTCATGGAGAGCACAGAGCCCAGAGAAAAGGCACGTGGGGCTGGGACATGGTCTCACCTCACCTGCAGTCCAATCAAGAAGAAGTCATCCCTTTTGTGGATTTCACTTATTAATTTCAGAATTGGTTACTGATCAGTACGTCTTATGTTTTCTCGGGGTGTGTCTACAGGAAGTGCCAGGGCCCAACTTTGGAAATTATCCTACTCTCCTGAGACATAATTGAGGACTTCTTACTTGACTCACGTTCCTGGGTTTGGGGAAGATCTAGGAAATGCTTCCCCGTGTCTTACCCAGTTTTCCTTGCTGGGGTTCCATCCCACATATTCTGGTCCCTTGTCTTTAAAGAAGGGGAAGAACAACGAGCTTCTATTCTCTGTTAGTTAACAACATCTGAAACCAAACTGTCAAATAAATATTGCATGCTTAGGGAGTTGTGTTACCCAATACCACAATGACAGCTAATTGCAGTATCGTT
Source organism: Cabassous unicinctus (assembly GCA_029593785.1). NCBI lineage: Eukaryota > Metazoa > Chordata > Mammalia > Cingulata > Chlamyphoridae > Cabassous > Cabassous unicinctus. The sequence continues at coordinate 18,529 of JAQZBX010028219.1, read as the reverse complement.
TTGCCAGTTTATTGTTGTTACAAGTTGCCCAAAACTCTTATGTAGTCCTAGTTAAAAACAAGCATGATTTTAGTTGTATGTTGTCGACACCCTGGTGTCAGGGCCCACGCCGTCCTTGGGTTGAGTCCAGAATGGATGGGCACTGTTAACAAAACAATGAACAGCATTCCGCTCTACTCTTCTGACTAGAATACATGGGTGCTGGCAAGAGTCATTATTTATGTATCATTTGCACAGGAAATCTACTTCAAAGGCACAAGCTTTAAATAAAATTTACCAGCACAGTTCAAAATGCCTTTTTTTTTTTCATGCTATGAAGTCTGCCACCTCTGCCCATGAATGGAGGACAGTGAGTGACCATCTCCTAAGGAGCATGATCTCAGTAGGATGCCCGTTACAGAGCTCAGCGTGGAATGGGAAATTTTAAAGCCAATACGTTCATGAAATGCAAGACAACTGCGTAAGTTAAGTAAAATAATCAGGGGACGTCTAGGTCTTCTCTGGCACGTCAGACAAGTGGCTTAGAAATCGAACTTCACCTTTAGCTCTTGCCCTTCTTACCCTGTGAACTGCCAAGTTAGTGCAATGGATCTGAAATTCATCCCTGGAGTCAGTTTAATCAGTGCCTGCTGCAGCCCTATAATCAGCCGGAGGGTGCAGGGAGAGGAGGGGAAGGGGCCTGCCTGAGAGCCTCTTGGCAGCTGATGTGGCGCATTTGGTGTTGACACTCCGTGCATGAGGGAATTGTCTCCGAGCTTGTTTCCACCCTGTGAGCTCCTTGCGGAGAATCTGTTCACACAAGGGCAAGCTGCAGGGATATCAGAGCAAAAACACCAGGGGAGGGATGAGTCCTGAAGACCAGTGTTTCCCAAATGGGGCTGATCTTTAGCATCACCTGTGAGGCATTTTCAAAAACAGATTTCTTCACACCCAAGATCCTAAATTAGCCTCTCTTGGGCAGGGCCAGCCAGCTATCTGGGCTTTTGAAAAGCCCCCTAAGTGATTCGGATTAGCCGCTGTGTGGACCAGCAGCACTGCCCTGGAGAGCCCTTCCAGCCTCAGCCCTTCCCAGTGGCCACCTCCCTTCTCTGTGGCCCTAGCATCTGTGGGCTGCTGGGCTGCCAGCTCTCTTCTTTCCATTCCCCAGGGCTCGGGCCCTGCTTCCCAGTCCCTCCTTCCACCCCCAGCACAGTAAGGGGTCCATAGCCCCTGAGAGAGTCTTCGTGGTTCAGAAGAGAATACAAAAGACAGGAAAGCAGAGCCACTGATATATTTATTTAGTAGGAAAAAGTTAGAGAAATTAGGAATGTTGAGCTTGAAGAAAATAAGAATAAGAGGATTTAATTCAGAACTTCAAAACTGTGCACAAATGCTCTGCAGGGCAGTTCTCCATTCTGTGAGCTAAAATGTAAGGGCAAGACCCCAAATTGAAGCTGGGGCCCTGTGGGTTAGACTAAGAAATCACATGCAACCGAAGGGGATGAGAAACACCAGAATGCGTGAACTCACGTGGCTGCAGGATCTCCATCACAGAGGTCTTCATAATTGGCACAGGATGGTTTACAACCTCCTTGTCTGGAGACAGGAGGGTGGGACCAAAGTTGGCTGGGTACCACACACAGGCTAATCCTCTTCCCTCTTATCACTTCCATGAGACAAACTTTCCTGTGGGGCCTGCACATGAGTGTTTTTTTCTTATAGTATTGAACCTTTTGCATTTTTCTCATTCTCACCCCATGCTGTGCCTTGGAGACTGGTGCCTGTGAGTAACCTGAGGTCATGGCACAACATCGTTTTGTGGGTTCTTCCTGGGTGAAACTAGATTTGACCGGCCCAGGAACTGACTCCTCATTCCCAGACCTATGAGTATTGGGCACAACCACAATGAGCTAGGCTGTTGTTTTCGGATGGATATTCATTCACTGAGGCATGCATGCAGATGAATTGCAGGGGCCAGGCTGAGCTAAGCAGGGAGATACAGTGGTGAACAAGACACAGAGGTTCCCTGCCATCACCGCTTGTTTTCCTAAAGGAAATAGAGGGTAGATAAATAAATTAAGACAATTTTAGATCAATGTTATGACCAAGAACATTGGGAGGATTGGGAAAGACGTCGTGGGAGAGGTGGAGCTTGAATTGAGACCTGAAAGGTGAGCAAAGGACCCAACTGGTAAGGAAGGAAGAAGGAGCCATACAAAGGTCTTGAGGTGGCTATTAGCTTGGTGGGTTCAAAGAACAGCAAGAAGGCTGGTGTGGTGGAAATGGAGTGAGCAAGGGACTGAGTGGTGGCAGATGAAGTCTGAGATGAGCCAGGAGCCACATCATGACAAGCCTTGGAGGCCACGGCACAGTTTCCATGTCATTCAGCTCAAGGTCTTTGTGTGTCATCCAAGATGAGCTTCTGTGTTAGCGATTCCTAAACGTCCTCCTGGAGGTGGGTGCTGATGCCATTCAGGCTCTCGAGTCTCCTCTGGTCTGAGGCCTGGAGAGGGCCAGTGACTTGCCAGCCCAGGGTCTCTCACTTTGTTGGTGGCAGGTCATCTAAAGTTCATTTATTGCTGCCACAACCTAGAGGGGTCTCCCTACTGAGAGTGAAAGGAGAGGCACTGCAAGCCCCAGCAGGGCACATGGTAAGACAGTTGAGGTGAGGAATGGGAAAGAGAAGAGAGAAGCTCAGGCCAGTACCAGAGCCTGGCAAGGCCAAGGAAGCCAGCGGAGAAACGGAAGGTGAAACAGCACACTGCCTGGGGAGCCAGAGAGAGCCAAGTAAGCGGCTGGACCTCAGGTGGGGAGACGAAGCCAGGGTCTGTTTTCCTGTGTCTGCTGGGAAATCCAAGCAGTGGGAAGAATGAAGAATGTTTTCCATTCCAGCCACAAATTCCACTGCATTCTGCCCTGGGCTTCAGGGCTGCTGTAGATTTAGATGCAGTGCCACATGAGTACCTCATGCCTCTTTTCCAAGAGTCCCCTTCTAGAATGAGGCCCAGTCCCTAAAAGGTTTCCTCTACCTCTGGAGGGCTCTGGAGGCCAGTAATGGGTGAGCCCACAGGACTGAGGGGCAGGTCCCGGAGGCTCAGCCCTGGAGAGGCTATGTGGGCTTGGGCTGTGGGGCCACTTCCATTCTGGGGGCTAAGGTTGTGGTCATGGGCAGTGAAGGCTCAAGCTCAGTGAAGCGTGGGCTACGCAGTCACATGCTGGACTCACTCTTCTGAGCAGGCCGCAAAGGCACCTTAGAGGAGGTGATATTTTAGGAGACAGAGACAAGATGGAAAAGTCAGTGGGGGTCTCTGCTCCTGGGGTCTGAGAAGTCTTCGTGGCAGGAACGGGCTTGCCCAGCAGAGGGAGCATTGAGCAGCAGGGTCTGAGGGGAGAGCAGAACCACAGTGGAAGAACGGGGTCACGCAGGACGGTTGCTTGGCTTTGGAGCAGGAAGAGCAGCTTCTGGGTCTGCTGTAGGAAGCATTGCCCAAAGGGTGCTTTGACAGGGAAACCACTTACGATGTGTCCCAGTTAGGGTCAGGGTCCCTGGTGATGAAGCAACAAGCATGATGATAAGGATAATAGCAATGGTGATGATGATGATACTAGGTAACAAGTATTGGGTTCTGACCACGCACTGGGCACAGTTCTCTGCATGTTCCATATGTCACCTCACTTCACCTTCATAGCAGCAATCGCATATGGTTGGCGCTTGTTTTAGTTTGCCAGGGCTGCTGTAACACAGTACTACAGACTAGTTGGCTTAAACAACAGGAATTTATTAACTCACAGTTCTGGAAGCCAGAAGTCCAAAATCAAGGTTTCGGCGGCTGTACTTCTTCTGATGCCTGTGGAGTTCTGGTGGTGGCTTGCTGGCAGTCCATAACTCCATTCCCGCCTCCATTCCATGGTGCTCTCTCTCTGTTTCTGCATTAGTCACCTGTGTCTCTATCCAAATTTCCTCTCCTTGTAAAGACTCTAGTCATGTTGGATTAGGGCCTAATCCAGTTTGGCTTCATCTTAACTAATATCTTTAACAATCCTATTTACAAATGAGTTCACATTTGCAGGATCAGTCTTTAGGATTTGAACTTGTCTTTTGGGAGGACACAATTCAATCCCTAACAGCAGTATTTTAACCCTGTTTTTATATATGTCGAGACTGAGGGGTGGAGAAGTTGGCCCCATGCTTGAGGTCACAGAGTCAATGAGTGTGTGAGCTGGGAATCGAACCCAGCAGCTGCCTCCAGACCAGACCTGGTGCCCCTGGTCCTCCCAAGCAGGCCATGGAATGCCTGGCCTTAGCAGAGAAGAAGGAAAAGGGAATGAGGACAGGGATGGCAAGAAGACAAAAGAGCAAAGCACGTTTCCTCAAATGCAACTTTATGGCACCATTTCAAAAATTGCTGGCTCCAAGCTTTTTTTTCCCCTTTACCTGTGTTTCTGTCAATATACACAGAGGGCCAATGTGGTCTGAAGTCATGAGCCAAGAGTGCACAACATAGCTCCCATCAGTTTATGACTGTCATTCAGCAGCAGCCTGAGTCCTCCTACCCATTTCTGTCACCTAACATGCACCGTCCTTGAGTGGCCAAGTTTATGTTATTGGCTACCTGAATTATTCACCTCCACTTGAAACTGCATTGGGGTGTCCCTCATACCCAGGGGAGTTTATGCACACAATGGGCCAGCTCATAAAAATGCCTGAGGCTCATTACCCCGAAGACCTTCAGCCAAGAAAGAGCAGGCTGCCACCCCTCACCTTCTTTCAGAGCCCAGGAACCCCTGCGATTTCCTAGATTCTGGTTTCTAAGAGGGTCCCGGGACCCTCCAATGGAAAAGCACATTGCACTTCTCTTTGCCCCTCTCTTCCCATTGTTCCATCCCTTCTTAGCCCACCCTCCTCCAAGTTTTCCTCAGATGCATCTCTCAATTCATACTATTTCACTGAGGCATGTAACTCAGGAACCTCAGGGGAGGTGCTTGGTCACCTTTGGGGGCTCAGGTTCTTGCTGAGGATACCAGAACAAGCTACTGCTATTTGATCTTTTCTCAGGCACAATCGAACCTGGGCCAAGACTTATTTTAGTCTTCCATCCAAGCCCCCTTTTAGGTCAATCTTTCAATCTCACCCTTTCATGGCGCTCCTTGTCTGGGATCAACCCCACATCTGTAGACACAACTTAATCAGCCCTGATTTACCAAATTCATTGCTGGAAAGACGTAGTCTCCATTTCCCTCAGAAGCCCCATCCAGGCACTACCAACCCTTCCCATTTCCAGTTCTCCATGGTTTTGTCCCTGACCAGAGGGGTTTGGCTTCGTGTACTTCTAGGTCACAGAGAGCCTGTATCCGCTGCAACAGTTGGAGCCCCTGTCTTAGGAAATCAAAGCAAATTATGGAGGCAGAGATGAGGAACTGTCAATCCAATTCCCACCTGGCATTAGCCTCAATGAATTCTAGCAGTGTTCAGATCATGCTCTGCTTGCTTCCTTGCACTGAGAGGGACCCAGGTGAGGCTGGATAAGTGTCAACGCTTCCACAGCTAAGGTCCATGCTTCTGAATGGAGGCACGCTGGTTACAAAATATTTATTTAGCTTACCCTGTGTAGTTGACACTGTGCTAGGTATATGGGATAAAGAGATGACTAAAACATGAGCTCTGTTCTCCCAGAGCTGACAGTCCAGTGAAGAGGAAAGATAAGAAAATCAGTGGTTCAGCAGAGTAAAGTGTCTGGAGAGCTCAGGATCCCAACAAAGGCGTTATCAGGAGGAATGGAGAGGAGGGCCAGCCTGGGAAGATATTTAAGAAGGCAGATTCTAGAAGCCTGTGGCTGGCTGAAGAAGGTGAATATGTGGGAGGAAGGAACCTTTGTGAATGCCTCAGTTTCAGGCTTTGCCTACTTAAAATGAAGACGGGGAAGCGTTGGACCCTCTAGGTTCTTGGCTATGACAAATGAATTTAAGAACACTCCAGTTTAGTTAGGCCAGTGAAAAGAATTTATTGGGAAATGGGGGAAAGAACAGAGTCGCTGAAAATGGGAGAGAAAGATGAAATACACACCAAGATGTGGCGCGGGCTCCTCTAGGCAGAGAGAGCGAGCTCTGCCTCTTGTGGTTACCTTTTAAACTGTTAATTATTCCTCCCCCTTGCTAATGATAAGGGGGTGTGCCCCAGCTGTTATTGGTTACCCCACCAATTGTGGGGGCCAAGGGGAGGTCCTGGAAAGAGAAACTGGGACCTCAAGGTTAAACTCAAGGTCTCAGCGAGGTCTTGCAGCCATGAGGTCTGTCAGCCATGTTGTGGCTCATCTTTTCCTCATTTCCCTGCCTAACTCGGCTAACCTGTCTCATGGCTGAGTTCACTGAGTCAGAGGATATAAAAGAAGAAGATGAAAGGTGAAAGATGATCCATTCATTCCGGGACTTTTGAGCTTGTGCATTCCACTGAAGACATCCATTGGACAGTTGAATAAATGAGTTTGGAGATCTGAAGAGGTCTGGGATGTTGATGAGGATTTGAGAGTCCTCAGCAGGTGGGTGGTCAGTCAAGCCATGATGTGAGCCAGGAAGAGGGCATGACATGGCAAGTGCTACTGTTCAACTCTGCTTCAATTCTCCCTTCCTAGGAAAGCAGACTCCAGCAGCTCTCTCCCCTCGGCTCCCATTCATTTCCTCATCATCTGCAATCTCATTTTTGCTCCCACCGTTCCTTTGAAACTTCCTCACAGATGTCATAGGTGAGCTTAATGGCAAAGTCTAATGGATGCTTTGCTGCCCTTTGCTTACTTGACCAGAACTGTCTGTCAAGAAGACTGGTTTTACCAAGTCCTCCAGGTGATTCCAAACATGCAGCATTAATGTCCAGGAACATTGGTTTAAGATATAGGAGAGTCAAGTCCTTGAGGAGAGGGTAAGATCCAAGGAAAGGTGGAGAGACTAGCAGTCAACAGGAGGGGCGGGGCAGCTCTCTCAATGAGCCAGGAAGGTCACATGAGAAAAGATGCAGGTAAATTTTACGAGGCAAAGGAAGATGTTGAGATTCTCACCTAATGATCTTGATTTTTTTTCAATAAGGAATGAGATGAGGTTATATGATGAGTGTGAGAGAAGAGGTGAGAGGGTAAGAGGCTTGTGGAGAGAGGGACCATTAGGAAACAACTGCTGGGGATACAGTAAAGAAATGGGAAGGATGGCCAGGTAGCAAAGGGGCCACTGCTGATGTTGCTGGTCATGAAAGTTTAGCAGCCCCAACTTATGCAGTCGTGTCCATATGTGCTCATAGAGAAGTGGGGTGGCTATCTTGATCCAATGCAAGGCACCATGGTGTGGGTCTTTTGGAAGAACTCTGGCCCAGAAGAATATGTGTGATGGGGAGGAGGACCAGAATGGTAGGCCAGGGATCCAGGCTGAATTGAGCAGGAAACCTCCAGAAAGGAACTAACTGCTTGGGAGAAAATAGAGTAGCTGGAGGCTGGAAATAAGAGAATGAGAGTGGTGGAAGAGGAGGAGGTGGAACATTCTGGCTAACAATGTCACCTAGGGTTTGTGAAGTAGAGTTGCTGTTGAGGACATTAAAGAGGAAGTAGTTAGTGGGTCTGAGTTGCTCAGAGCCGCTGTAGGATTGGGGCTGGACAGGAAGATGCTGCTTCAGGTGATGTAGGGGACCTCCCAGAGGGTTTGCAGATAACACCCACAGGGAGGAGTAGGTGGTATGGCTGAACGGCAGGCACCTCAGAGGAGTGTCTTTTTTATAGACAGAAGAGCAGAGGTTAATATGCAGAAACTAGGCAGCACCTCTGCTCCTCTCCTCAAACAGGGGTCTGAATGTGAATAATCAGTTGCTTTCAATATTTACCACCATAAGAATAAATCTGTTATGGTGTTAAAACAATTCGTGATTTAAAGGCCTGTAAATATTATTTAGAATTAAAAATCCACCAGCAATACTTGATTATGAAGGAATCAGCTACCAACAGTCCTCTCGCCACCTGCGTAGAAAGATCAGAGACCTGGTTCTAGTTATCTCTGCCCTTCACTAGCTGGCTAACCATGAGCAAGTCTGTTCTCCTCTTGTGTTCTCTAAGGTCACCGCCAGCCTAGCATTTGATGACCCACTCTCTGACAACTGCAAGTGTGATTGTGTCCTGATTTTTGGTTCTTCGTGTGATGGTGAGAGATGCATTGTTAAATCAGGAATTTGAGTTAACCTTCTTTCCTGCCTAAAATCCTGCTGCTGTCTACAGACCTACCTTCTTGCTACACAGAACCACTTGAGAACTATATGTTATGGCCATACGTTATCCATACATTATCTTATCTTGGTGCTCTTGCATATGGTACTTTCTCGAGAACACCCTCATCCCTCTTTTTAGCCTGGAAAACTCTTACCATCCTTTCATCACAAATACCTCCCTGTCTTTGAAGTCTTCCCTGCTTCCCCTAGGCAGGTAATCACTCCCTCCTCAATACTCCTGTGACATTTTGCACATGTCACATCATGTCATAACTTGTGTTCATCTGTCTCAATTTCTTCTACTAGATAGGGCGTTACTCAAGGGCAAAGAATGTGAGCTATTCTTCTATATATCCCCAGCACCTGGTGCTAGCACAAAGCTAGTGCATTTAATGTTCAGTGGATGCTTCCTGGCTAGAAAAAGGAGTAAAAACTCACGATTATGCAGAACTTTATAATTTTCCAAGTACTTCATGTAGGTGACATTCTGAGTTCTCAGCAGGGCAAGTTTACGAGTCCTATTAGAGATGAAGATCTGAGAGCACAGAGAAATTAAATAGCACATCCAAGGTTGCTTAGCTAGTAAAGAGGTAGAGACAGGGAATGTGAACCCAAATCCATTGTTTTTTCCTCTCTGACACTGGCATTCAAATATTTGCAAGAACATAGGCTCAAAGTATGAACATTCTACTAGAAACCCATCTTCCCCTAATCAGTCCCTTTGGCCGTTAGCTGGAAGTGGTGAGTCAAATGATGATAATGATGCTTGGCTTCCTGCCCCTGGTAGGTTTCTCCAAGGGAAGAGCACTGCGCCTGCTTTCCTTTGAAGCCCAAACCCAGCTCTGCCTGAGGCCTGATGCTTACTGGTCACTAGGCATTTTTCCTCTTCATTTTCCTGTTCTCCTTAGAACTCAGAGCAATCCTCACTGGTTTAGCATTGATGTGACTGAGCATCTCTTCTTTGAAGGCCTGTTCTGAGTAAATCCCAAATATAAAAATCTGGGTTAAAAAACTAGATGGATCTGTAAATATTGTCCACATCAAGGAGGTGGAGCATAACTTCCAACCCCTTTACCGTTGGCTACACAGAGTTACTTCCTTCTAAGAGTGCAGGATGGAAAAGGGGAATAAAGAGTAACTTTACAGTGGGGAAATGTGGCAAACACCCCCTCAACCAGGCAGTCAAGGTCAACATCATCAGCGATAAGTCCTGTTGATAATAATGTGCATCCTTGATATAATGTGATGAAAATGGCACTTTACCTCCATGGCCTTCTTCCCTCAAACCCATAAGCTAATCATGAGAAGAACTTCAGACAAGCCCATATTGAGGGACATTCTACAGAATGTCCTGACTAGTGCTTCTTAAAACGGACAAGGTGACCAACAATAAGAAATACATATAGTATAATATAGGGACTTTGGTGGTAGACGATGATTGTGGTTAATAATACAAATACAAGAATGTTCCTCTATTATAAGATGTTAAGAATATGGTGATATGTGGGAAGAGTACAACTAATGTAACTTATAGACTAGGGATAACAGTAATACTGTAATATAGAAAAAAAACAAGGAAAGTCTGAGAAACTATCACACACAGTCTAAAGGATCTTAAGGACACATGACAACTAAACGTAATGCGGTTATCTTGGATGGGACCTTGGGATGGAAAAAAACATTATATAAAAACTAAGGAAATCTGAATAAAGTACAGGCTTTAGCTACTACTGATGTATTAATATTGGTGATACAGTTGTGAAAAATGTACCATATGAATGCTATAGGAGAAACTGAGTGCAAGGTATACGGGAAGCCTCTGTACTATCTTTGAAGCTTTTCAGTAAATCTAAAACTGTTCTAAAATAAAATTTACTTAAAAAAAAAAAAAAGAAAGACGGGAAGCGGGTGTGGCTCAGTGGATAGAGCCCCCGTTTACCATATGGGAGGCCCCGGGTTCGCTTCCCGCCGCCTCCTTGTGAGGGCAGGCCGGCTCGCGCGGCGCCGTGGGCTGATGCGGCAGGACCTCACAGCAAGAGGGAGATGAGCAGACACAGAGAAGACACGCAGCGAATGAACACAGCAGCACAAGCAGCA
>JAQZBX010028218.1:0-27923 GCA_029593785.1 Cabassous unicinctus | reverse complement strand
AGAAATAGAAAAACCCATCCTAAAATTCATATGAGATTTCAAGGGACCCCAAAAAGGGGCACTCTCACTTTACAATGTTTACAAAGTTGGGGCACTCAGACTTTACAAAGTCAAAACTTACTACAAAACTATAGTAATCAAAATTTTGGTACTGGCATAAGGTAGACATCTAGACCAATGGAATAGAAAGTCCAGAAATAAACCCATAGGTGTACGGCTAATTGAATTTTGACAAGGTTGCTGAGACAGTCAATGGGGGTCAGGACAGTCTTTCCAACAAATGGTGCTAGGAAACTTGGATATGCACATACAAGAGAATGAAGTTGAACCCATACCTTACATCATATACAAAAATTAACTCAGAATGGATCACAGATCTAAATTCAAGAGCTAAAAAGAGAAAACTCTTAGAAGAAAACTTAGGGAAAATCTTCATAACCTTGGATTTGACAATGGCATCTTAAATATGACACCAAAAGCACAGGCAAAAAAATGGAAAAGAAGATATATTGGACTTCATCAAAATTAAAGACTTTTGCTCATCAAAGGACACTACCAAGAGAGTAAAAAACAGCCCATAGAATGGGAGAAAATATTTGCAAATCATATATCTTATAAGGGATTAATATCCAGAATATAAAAAGAACCTCTACAACATAACAACAGCCAAAGCACACACACACACACACACACACACACACACAAACCAATTAAAAAACTAGGACTTGAATAGACACTCCTACAAAGAAGATACACAAATGGCCAATGAATACATGAAAAGATATTCAACCCCATTAGCCATGAGGGAAATGCAAATCAAAGCCACAATGAGATACAGCTTCACATCCATAAGAATAGCTATTACCAATAAAATGGAAAATAACAAGTATTGGTGAGGTGGAGAAATTGGATGAACCTTGGAAGCATTATGTAAATGAAATAAGCCAGACATAAAGGACAGATATTATGTGATTCCACTTATATAACGTATTTAGAGTAGTTAGATTCATAGTGACAGAAAGTAGAAGAGAGGTTATCAGGGGCTGGGGGATGGAGGAATGGGAAGTTACTGCTTAATGAGCATAGAGTTTCTATGTGGAATGAAAAACAGAACAGAATGAAAACTTTGTGGAAATATTGGTGATGGTTACACACATTCTGAATGTATTTAATGTCACTGAATTGTAAACTTAAAAATAGTTAAAAGACAAATCTTATGTTATATATATTTTACTACAATTACAAAAGGGGGGAAAAGTCTCATTTTTTCTTACCTAATGACATCTGCTAACATAGGGCTATTCAATGATTTTTGGTCCATAGCTGTTACGGCTTTGTGCTCTAGCCACAGCAGAGAACAAGAAATATTATAAACCAGAAGGGCTTGGTGTAAAACATGGCGAAATTCTGAGGAGTCCATTCACCATGGGAAAACAGGTGGCAAGAACCGGTCTGGAGCCCTGAACCAGCTTTCACTGTTCATGGAGAGCAATCCAGCTTAGAAGCCACCAGAACTGCCCCTCTGGTAGGCTTCTGCCCATTGCCCCAAACCCTTTCCAAATCTCTCAATGACAGCACCAAACTCCACTAGACTTTTGGCCTTTTACCCTTCAACTAAAGACTCATACTCTGCAGAGCTACATCTCAACACATCGCCAGGCTTGCCTTTTGGGGTGAGTCAAGAACTTGAGAAGGAGAAGACGTGTAAAAGAATGTGGTAGGGAGAGACACTGAGAAACTGAGAAGGTGAGGGTAACTTTTCTTTGATGTTAGTTGGGAAAGGGAGTCTTGAAAGCACTCCCTTGAAAGGAAGAAGGAAACGTTCATGAAGCAGCTCAGGATTGAGCTGGAGTCAGGGGCAAGTGGTTTAAGATGCTGCAGCAGTCAGGAGCTCACCGGTGGGAGTGACAGCCACTGATCCCAAGGCATCTACTGTTCTAAGGAGAGATATGTAGAAGAGACACATGGCAGGAAGGGCAACAGGACTCTGACAAGACCCAGATAATACTTTGTTTCATATTTTTATACTTATTACGATTTCATCTAAGCTTTCTCTAACTTTTTAGTGGCCCTCAGACTGCAGGTCATTTTAAATTTGCCTTGCTAAAATAAATTCTCCAAAAACATAAATGCTTATGTTGAAAGAACCTTAGGCATATTTCCCTAAAGTAGTCCTAGGTACTTTGCAAGTACTCTCTCTCAAGCAAGAAGCTAAGAATACTTAGAGAAGCAGGCAGGGCCAACTATTATTATGTTCTGTTTTTCACTATGGAGACTGTGCCCTGTGAGTGTGAAATACTGGGGGGAGGTGAGTTAAGAATCCTGACTTACAGACCATCCATTCTACAACTCCTTCCATGCCAATCTTGCCTTGCTGCCCCATAGCTTTGCCTTGCTCTCTTGTTGCAATGGAGAGCTATCCTGAGAAAGAAAATATAGTGGACTTGCATGTTTCAAAAGTCAACAGCAGGGGAGCAGGTGTAGCTTAGCACCTGCTTCACATATATGAGGTCCCAGGTTCAATCCTTAGTACATCTTAAAAAAATAAAAAGTGAACCACAGCCTTGGAAGCCAGTTCATCGAGCAGGCATCTGGGGTGCATTAATGTGTATCTTCCTGCTGACAAAAGCTAGTGATGCTGGTGAGGACGCTGTGCACAAAACTGCACGGCAGAGACCCCGCCCCATCCCTTTGCTGAACAGAGTGCAAGCATAGGATCTTGGGTCATTTCTATTGCAAGATAGGAAAAAACAAACCTCTTAGTGTCCTTGTTGGGAAAGCTGCCTTTCAAGGCATTGAGAAATGTTTGCATCTCCTTGTCGACCAATCCTTGCCCAACTCAGGAACCTTTGCAGTATTTAAAAACACACAAACTGGAGTATACGTATCGTGGTTGATCAGCTAGGAAGGCAAGTGCCTTGTGCATAGCCATGCACCCTTTCAATAAGAACGATTACATCTGTGCAGGATCTGTTAACTTCTGAAATGTGCAGGTGGTCTTAGGTACCTGAAGAAGATGGCACCAACGAATGGAGAGAAAGGAAAGTGAAGATAATTATCACCTATTGACTATAACATATGCTTGCCAGACATCATATGTTGATTGTATTTTTCATTTATTCATTTTACAAACATTCACTGAACACCCAGCATATGTGAGGTCCTGGGCTATATGGGACAAATGTAGGCATTGAATGATTCTGAAGCAACAAATTGTTCTGAGGATACCATAGTTCAGAGGTGTTAATAGTTTTGCTGGTGTCACATAGTTAAGTAAATGGAGGAGATGAAATGTGAACCAAAGACTAACTTCGAATCCTTTTCTCTCTATCAGGCTATCTTTCTCACTGAGAATATATCGATTAATACTATAGCTCTTTTATTCACAGAGAAATGAAATTAATACAAGCCTGGACACATTTTATTATATCACGTGCCTCTTCGACTGTGTTTACACTCTTCTAGAAGATGAGAGCTCTTCGCTGAGAAGGCTATGTCTTAGTCCTCTGAACAACTTGCCCTTTACAAGCATTTAAGTAGCTATCTTTATTATACCTCTCTTTCTTCTACACACTAAACAGGAGAGTTAGAAATGCTTTATGCTTTATGATGATTCTAATACCAAATCAAGAGGAGAAATTGCAGAAGCCCAAATGATATGTCAATAAAATAAGACCTGAAAATATTAGTGAACATACCAAAGCAACAATTCCTATCCTGATCTCTGAGAAAATAGACTGGGTGCCTTCACAGGACCAACGGCAGTGAGAGGCAGTATAGGGGAGAGGTTAAGAGCCAGGCTCTGGCACCAGACAGCCCATGTTCAAACCCATGCTTTCCACCATATAACCTTGACGATGAACTCTCCATGCCTCAGGCCCATCATTTGTAACATGGATGGCAGTAAGAGTACCCAACTCACGGGGTCTATTTATTAAATGAGTTAAAGTATTTACAACTCTGAGATCAGTGCCTGACACTTAGTAAGCCCACAGTAAATGCTGCTATCATTTATATTTTTCATTTAATCCGGTCCTATCACACAGGGACTTAATTAAGAAAGCAGTGACACCATCCATCCTAGTGAGTCTTAGCACATCATCAAGTGCCAAAAACTTTCTCTCCTAAAAAATTCACACCAAGCTTCTGGTCGACCAAGACAGCAGTATAAGACACAGCAGGGTGATGTTCCCCATAGAACTTTTGAACAATTAGCAAAATATGGCAGAGCCATCTACCTCAAAATTCCAGAAAACAGTTAAAGAGTTGCACTAACTGGGCAAAGGTTGAATCAAGAAAACACAACTTGAAGAACAGTAGGAGAAGCTCATGGCACCCTTGCTAGCCCCTCCTTCAATCCATCCTCAGTGAGGTGTGGAGCTGGCCTTTGGTCCCATTGTGGGCCCCCTATGTACATGACATGGTGCCTGTATATCAGTGCCAATCTATTGAGTGGCAGCCTGAAAGACTGAATCAGGAAACTCATATCTGGCTTGCTCTCCCAGAACTTTCCCTTCAGGCAGAAGCAGCTTGCAGACAGCTAAAGCATTCCAAGAAACAATTTAGTCAAAGCAACCTGGGACAGAGGATTACTTGCTTTAAGTCATACAATCAAACACCCAGGAGGGAGAGAAAGTCTACTTCAGAGGGAATAGTCTTCACTTCTACACTCTTCTCCAAGCCTCTCTCTCTTCTCTTTTCTTTTCTGGCTGCAGAACTCCCTTTAGTGTTTCCTGCAGAGCTGGATTCTTGTTTATGAACTCTCTTAGTTTCTGTTTATCTGTGAATATTTTAAATTTACCATCATATCTGAAGGACAGTTTTGCTGGATAAAGAATTCTTGGCTGGCAGTTTTTCTCTTTCAGTACCTTAATTATATCATACCACTGCCTTCTCGCCTCCATGGTTTCTGAAGAGAAAATCTGTACTAAGTCTTATTGGGCGTCCCTTGCATGTAATGTTTCACTTTTCCTTGCTGCTTTCAGAATTTTCTCTTTATCTTTGGCATTAGGCATTCTGAATATTATGTGTCTTGGGGTAGGTCTACTTGGAGAGGTTGAAAGCACAGGCTCTGGCACCAGACAGCCTATGTTCAAATCCACGCTTTCCACCACATAACACTGAAGATGAACTCTCCATGCCTCAGGTCCATCATTTGTAACATGGATGGCAGTAAAGAATACCCAACTCATGGGGCCTATTTATTAAATGAGTTAACGCACTTACAACTCTGAGATCAGTGGCTGACACTTAGTAAGCCCACAGTAAATGCTGCTAATATAATGTGTACTCTTTTTTTCCCCATTTAATCTGGTCTGTAGAAGTTTGATATTGTTTATGAATTCCAAAAATAGATATTGGATTATGTTTGTAAACTGGTCTGTTCCTGTGGGCATATTAGATTATATTGGATTCAGAGGTTTCACTTTTACTTGATAATGATTAAGGCTTTGATTGGGCCACATCAGTAGGATGCTCAGTCCCCACCCCCTTGGTGGGTAGGGACTCTCAGAGAAACTGCACAGCAGAGAAGAAAAGTTAGAATTTTTGAGCTGGAGCCCTGGGAAGTAAACACACAGGGGAAGAACACAGAGGAGCAGATATGTGAGGAAAGAGAGAAGGCTCCATTACACATGGCAGAGGCCCCAGGAAAAGAGATGAGCCATTCCCCTGATAGTTTACAGCTGGTCTTATGGAGCAAACAGAGCACCTGGGCCCAAAGAGAAATGAGCCCCAGGAGAGAGACAAGACTTATCCCAGCCTACAGCTGATATTGGAAGAAGCTGGGACCATGGAACCTTAAGAGGAAGAGGAAGCCTGAACCCTTGGAGATGTCTGCAGCCATCTTGCTCCAACATGTGGCAACAGACTTTGGTGAGGGAAGTAACTTATGCTTTGTGGCCTTGTGACTAAGTTTCTACCCCAAATGAATACCCTTTATAAAACCCAGCAGATTTCTGGTACTTTGCATTGGAAAAGTACCACGTACTAATACATGGTCCTATCACACAGCGATTTAAGAAAGCAGTGGCCTCTGCTTCCTGGACAGGTAGGTTCATATCTGTATTAGTCAGCCAAAGGAGTGCTGATGCAAAATACCAGAAATCTGTTGGCTTTTATAAAGGGTATTTATTTGGGGTAGAAGCTTACAGTTACCAGGTCATAAAGCATAAGTTACTTCCCTCACCAAAGTTAATTGCCACGTGTTGAGGCAAGATGGCTGCTGACATCTGCCAAAAGTTCAGGCTTCTTGTGTTCCTCTCTTCCCAGGGCTCCATTTCTCTCCAAGCTCAGCTGCTGTGCTCACTTCACAAGGCCAGCTGTAGACTATCAGGTGAACGGCTGTCTCTCTCCCCAGGGCTTCTGCCACATCTAAGGAGCCATCTCTATTCCTCTGTGTTCTTCTCCACTTCCAGGGGTCCAGCTCAAAACTCCCAATTCTGTCCTTTGCCATGTCTTTTCTCTGTGAGTCCCCACACATAAAGGGTGGGCACTCAATGCCCTACTGGTGTGGCCCAAAGTCCTAATCATAATTTAATCAATTAAAAGTGATACCTTTGACAGACCAGTTTACAAACATAATCCAATAACTATTTTTGGAATCCATAAACAATGCCAAACTGCTACAATATATTTCATGAGAGTTGGGAAATTTTCAGCCATCATTTCCTCAAATACTCTTTCTGCCCCTTTTCCCTTCTCTTCTCCTTCTGGAACTCCCATAACATATATGCTGGTGCACTTCATGCTATTGAGCCCCTGTTCAATTTTTTCCACTGTTTTCTCTTTCTCTTCTCTGTTTTCAATTTCAGTTGTTCTTTCCTGTATGTTACTGATTCTTTCTTCCATGATTTCAAATCTGCTGTTGTGTGCCTCTATTGTATTTTTAATCTCAATAATTGTGTCCTTCATTCCCATAAGTTCTTTTATTTTTCTATCCAAGATTTCAAATTTTGATTTGTACTCAGTGTCTTCTTAATGTCTTTATTTCTTTACCCAAGTTGTCCTTCAACTCCAAGATTTGATTTTGATATTTGTATGAACTTTGTTGATTAGCTGTTTCAAGTCTTGTGTCTCATTTGGAGCTTTGATTTGTTCTTTTGTCTGAGTCCTATCTTCCTTTTTCTTAGTATTGCTTGTAAATTTTTTCTAATGTCTAGGCATCTGATTTTGTTGCTGGTTTACTCTGACATTCAGTTTCTCTATCTTGCTTAGGGATTTATTGTTAAGTAGCTGTGTGTTACCACTGTTCTTTGACTCTTGGTTCAACTTGTTCTAGATATTTAGGATTGCCCCTGTTTAACTGCTCAAACTAGGGCTAAGGACCCAATAGTGGGGTGCAGGACAACTTTCAAGGGCCTTGGAGAAAGAGTAGTAAAGGCACCTGATTGTCTCTTACTTATTATTTTTTGTTTTGCATGCACTTTTCTGTTCTGCCAGCAGATGGCATTCTTTGACAAACCTCTCAGCTCACACCCCAGGTGCTAGGAGGAATGCATTCACTGTAACTCCAGGGTCAGGTGGTACAGAAGCAATGTCCTCAGGGTGGGCCAAGCCTTACAAACCAAATTTCTCAGAAGCTGTTCTCTTCCCTTAGCAGGACCGGACCATACCCTCCCTCTCTCTGCTTCTCAGCAACCAGCCTAGGGTAGTAGGGAAGGTGTTTGAGAAGGCAAGTTATCTTTAGCTCCCTGAAGGCTCTCAGTGCAAACAATGTCACAGCCCCACCCAGCCTGGAAGTGTGTGACCCCCTCCAATACTACAGACCATGTTTGCTAGCCAAAATCTGAATTTGCTGTAGGCTGTGTCCCTTCTTCTCCCCTTTCTTAGAGAGGAGGAACCCTGCAACCCCCTCAGAACACAGCCTTTGCAGTCCACAACCACTGCAGTCTGAAGACTGCTGTTTGCTCCAGGTGAGGGGATGGGTGCCAGTTGTTGCTTCTGCAGCTTTACTTATGGGATTTTTCAGTCAGCTGTGACTCCTTTTCCTTTACCCCTCTCTCTTCTTGGTGGTGTCTCAACATCCCCTGGTGTCTTGAGCTCCAGAGCAGCCCTCCAGGTAGTCTCCACCTGTCCTCTAGCTATTTCTTCTGGGAGAAAAGTGATCACTCTGCCTCTCTAATCCTCCGTCATCCCTATTTCATAGGGAATAGAGGGAGCATTCAAATTCCTGCAAACAGGGAATTCCTAAGTCCATGAATAAGATACAGGCTCTGAAAAGAGGGAAAGGACCCTGCACTTTGCATTTGTCTTGGGCTGATTTTGCTAGGAGGGCTAAACTCTAACGGTGAGTCCCAGCCAATGCAGAGCCAAACTGCAGAGGCTATGAAAGTTTTTTGTTTTTTTGCATTTATTTGTTTTTTGTTAGCTCCTGACACTCAAGAAAATTTCTGTCATACCACTAGTAGGTTACAAACTTAAGGAACAAACAGCTCAGGGACTAAATCCCAGAGTGAGCAGTTTAAAATATCAAAATGTACAGTACACAACAAAAGATTATAAAATGAACAAAAAAAAATAGGAAATGATAGTCCATCCATAGGAACATGCTAAAAATTGAGAAACTATTAAAAAAGAAGACCATACTTTGAACATACGGGACAAAGACTTTAATAAAATGACCCTCAATATGCTCAAGGAGATAAAACACAGAGAAAGAATGAAAGGCTATTAGGAAAACAATGAATGAATATGAGAATTGTGGCTGTTTGGCAGTTTGATGTAATTATGAATTCCAAAAATATAATTGGATCATGCTTGTAAACTGATCTGTTAATCTGGGCACGATTAAGTTATGATTAGGGCATTGACTGGGCCACGTCAGTACGGCATTGAGCCCCACCCCTTGGTGGGTGGGGAATCGAATATAAAAGGCAAGGCAAAGGACAGAAGAAGCAGTCTTTGAGAAGCAGTTTGGATGTTGGAAAGAAGTCCCCAGGAGAAGAGAAGCAAGCCGTTCGTCTGATCATCTATAACTGACCTTGTGGAGGAAACAGGAGCTAAGTCCGGAGAGAAACACAGCCCCGGGAAGAGAGGAACCCCAGAAGCCTGAACCCTGGCAAACACCAGCAGCTGTCTTGCTCTAACACGTGGCAATGGACTGTGGTGAGAGAAGAAACTTAACGCTTTATGGCCTGGTAACTGTGGACTTCTACCCCAAATAAATACCCTTTATAAAGACCAACCCATTTTTGGTATTTCACATTAGCACCCCTTTGGCTGACTAATACAAGAATCTTAATAAAAATATAGAATTTTTAAAAAGGAACAAACAGAACTACTGGAGTTGAAGACTACAATAAGTGAAATGAAAAATTTGCTAAAAGGTTTCAACAGCAAATTGGAGATGACAGAAGAAAGAATCGGTGAACTTGAAGACAAGACAATTGAAATGATTCAGGAACAGAGAGAAAAAAAGAATTTCAAAAAGCAAACAGAGGCTAAGTGAATTGTGAGACACCATCAAGCATTCCAACATATGAATTATGGAAATCCTACAAGGAGAAGAAATAAAGAAAGGGGCAGAAGCAATTCAAAGATATAATGCCAAAAATACTTCCCAAATCTAATGAAATACTTGAATATGCACACTCAAGAATCCCAGTGAACTCCAACCAGGATAAATTCTAAGAGAACTATGCCTGAACATATAGTAGTCAAACTGTTGAATGCCAAGGACAGAATTCTGAAAGCTGCAAGAGAAAAGCAATGTGTTATGTACAAGGGAGTCCCAATAAGATTAAATGCCAATTTCTCATCAGAAACCATGGAAGCAAGAAAGCAGTGGGATGAAATATTTAAAGTGCTGAAAGAAAACAATTTCCAGCCAAGAATTGTATATCTGGCATGACTGTCTTTCAAAAATGAGGGCGAGATTAAGACAGTTCCAGAGAAACAAAGGCTGACAGAGTTTATTACCACTAGACCTGCCCTACAAGCAATGCAAAAGGGATTTCTTCAGGCTGAAAATTCTGATTCATGTGACAACATGGATGAACCTTGAAAACATCATGGAGTGAAATAAGCCACAAAAGGACAAATAGTGTATGATCTCACTGATATGAAATAATTAGAATAAGCAAATTCATAGAGTCAGAAACTGGACTGCCATTTTCCAAGGGGTGGGGTAGTGGTTGGGAATGGTAGTTAGTGCTTAATTGGTACAGAATTTCTGTTTGGGGTGATGGAAAAGATTTGGTAAAGGATGGTGATGATGGGAGCACAACATTGTGAATGTAATTAATACCACTGAATTATATATTTGAATGTGGTTAAAAGGGGAAATTTTATCATGTATATATGTTACTACAATAAAATTTTTAAAAGCCATAGGACTGTACAATACAAACAATGAACACTATATTAAACTACCAACTATAGTTATAGTATAATTATAATAATATTCTTTCACCAATTGTAAAAAAGATACCACACTAATCCAAAGTGTTAATGGACTGTATGTGTGAAGGGAGTCTATAGGAACTCTGTATTTTCTGCAAGGTTTTTGTTTAAAACTACAACTTCTCTAATATAAAAAATTATGTTTAAAACATGTCATGCCAGTGGCACTACTCTTTTACAAAATGTTTAGTGAAATAACTAAAGTCACGGATTCTTTGTAAATAAAAACTGTTATCAAACCATGTAATACCATAATACAACCAAACCATGTACTTAGGACACCCCAGAGAGTGATGGTCTCTTTCAGTCCCAAGTCCCCCTTAAGGGTCCCCATTAAGTCCACAGAGAATACAACCACCACGTTGCAGGGGAGTGTTGGAGGAGAGGAGAAGCTGCCTGATAACCAAATGATGATGATGATGGTAAGTAATAATTAGCTTAAACAGCTCTCAGTGACCACTGTTCTCCCTCATCCAGAGAGGGGCTGAGGGTATAGGAGCAACCGGGTGAGGAAGGGGGCGTGCTCTAAGCATTCCAGAACTTATGGGGCCAACCCTTTTTGAGCTGTCCTGACCCAGCCCTCCTCGACACCACTGTCTTAGGTCCAATTACTCAAAACTTCTGTTTGTTGTTGTCCTTGGTTTTTGTTATTGTTTTTTTCCGCTTGATTTTAATGGATTTTTTTGGAAAATTAGGCCACAGCCCAATGCCATGATTTGGTTACTTAGAAAGTACCTTGAAGACGGACCCTAACACATCTAAGGGAGGGCTATGTAGGATGTAAGAAAAATACTGACATTGAGGGGATGGTGACCCCCTCAAACTGTACCATATGTGTAAAGGCAGATGGCTTGGGTAAGAGTTTATTTATGTACAAACCTCTGCTAAGTAGTGGAAGGAGCAAGCAGTGCACAGTATATGGAGTTGAATAAATGACACTGCAGCAAGGAAGGACGTGCCCATAGAGTGTGTCACCTTGCGGTACAGGAGCCATTGCTGGCCTTGCTGGCTTATTACTGCCGTGCACCGAGGCCTCCAGGAGCTGCGGCCGGGCTGACTTTATGGCAATTTAGATTCCACATCATGTGACATATGGAGAAGCACAAAATGCACTGATAACCAGATGCAAAACTTTATAACCAGCTCTGACGGAGCACAGATTTCAACTTCTCCATTCATACAGGAGGTGCATTCATTCAGTGTGCGATGCTGAAAATCACAGCATGAAACAAGGTGCAAAATTGCAGCTCCCTCCTGCTTTGTTGCACTACGTAAGCAAGGCATGTTTTATTGTATCCTGAATCGACTTAGAATGCAGAGAAGGACAACAGTTAGCATTATGCATCCATTTTATTATGTTTCAAAATATGACTTTTTAAAAAATTAAGCGAAATTGTTTTTTAAGAAGATGCAAGAAAGTTAAACTCCAAATTTGACTATTTTTAATGTTGAATTACAGCCTAAAATTTTCCTACTATTGTCCCTAAAACTTGAAAGAGATGACAACTTAAAACATGTTTACCCCTAACTTTTAAGGAAAACAAGATGCAAAACAGTAACTCTTGTCATCTGTAGTTCTAGCTGCACATCTGTGCTGTGCCCTTGCAAAGCCACTAGAGGGAGCACAAGTTAACTAACATGCCCTGTCCCCAGAGCCCTGGCACCTTGGAGGATGCTCATAATTAAATGTGGGAATATATAACATTCAACCATCTTGCCATCTGTTCTGCAAAAATACTGAGAGAAGTGAAAAAGAACTATGTCAATAAGATTGGGAGAGCAGGGTTTCACTGTCAGAGTGTCCTTTGTTCCTGGAAACTCCAGGCCCCCTGAGAGCATACAACAAGATACAGCACTTGACCCTAGATAAGGAGTTTTGGGGCAAGAACATCCAGGAATGAAAAGACCTCAAGAAAGGCAACCTGCTTCCCACGTTCCTTCTGTAGGGTGGGAGTGGATTCTCTGGTGTGGAATCCAGGTAGGCATCACTGGAGAGAGGAGTGGTACACAAAGATAAGTCTGTGTATGTGTGTCTAAAACCAAAATATCTGCAGAATCATGCTTTCTCTGAAGTCTGTAGCATTGTGGTGGTGGTTTGCCAGCAATCTATAACTCACTGTCTGCTTCCATCCCATGGCTGTTTCTCTGCCCATCTGTCAGCTACTGTGTCCAAATTTCCTCTGCTTATAAAGACTCCAGTGATATTAGATGAGGGCCCACTCTGACTCACCTTGGCCTCACCTTAGCTAATACCATCTTCAAAGACCCTGTTTACAAGTGAGTTCACATCCACAGGACCAGAGGTTAGGAAGTGAACGTGTCTTTGTGGTGGACTTGATTCAATTCACACACCCAGTCTTATAAACACATACACACACACACAAGTAAAGAAAGAAGGAGGAGGTAAATATATAGAGAGATCTTAAGAGTGGTTGGGTATAGGTTGCCAGTTAAAAATTATTTTTTAAAATTTTCTGTATAATTTCCTCTTATCACAAACCTATAGAGACTGTCATCTCTTTTTTATAATTTACAAAGAAAACTGAAGATTAATTATTAAAAAAGAAAAGGAAAATAAATGAAGTAGAGTTCCTTTAGTCTTCAAAGAAAAAAAATCCCTACACCAAGAATTTTCAATTGAAAATCCCCAGGTTCTGTGTCCAGGAACTTTGGAGCGAACTTTTATCTTCATTTCATTTTGTTTTTTGGGTTAAGCAATTCTAACTTATATTTCATCATCACAAAATGCCTTGGAATTTCTCAGTAAGAAATTATTTCTCATCTTATTCTTGCCTTTGGCTTTACCAAATTCCAGGCCAATATCTTGAATCAGCAGCTCACATTGCCATATTATTTGTTTACATCCTTCCAGACTTCCATACAAGGTGCTTTGGCATTTTAAAACTTTATTTTTGTGTTATGCTCTTTGGAAAGTCCCAGTGCATTTTGTATGAAAGCAATTAAAAAATAAAGGCATACAATATGCCTTGGGTAATAAATCATTCCCAGACTAATCTTTTCCTTGTAAATGAACCTACTAGCTAGGTTTAGTTGATAAAATCCAGCCTCTGTTTTACAAAAAGCTTATTGCATCTATATCATAGATGGAGCTTATAACTTGTGCTTAAATTATTTCTTGAAAGAAAAATCTTTAGGATGTTTTCTGATAAAATATATGCCTGTATTTATTTATTAATACACATACACACATATATCTAATTGAACATGCATTTGCAATGGGAGTGATATTGCCCCCAAAGGGATGAAAACTGGTTCTTTGCGGGGGTAAAAATAACTTAGATATTATAACAGTTTGTCATCATCCAATGTCCAACCCTACTCCACAAGATCTTATTTCTTAGAATTTAATTTCTCAAACTAGAGGGAAATTAAACTAAATTTAAATTATTGTGATTAATAAAATATTAATTTAAATTAAAGTTTAACTTGATTTTTCTCCTCGGGGAGGGGTGATGATAAAAAATTTTTTGAGAAACACTGCAATAGAACATTAAAATGAGAATAGAAAAAAATGAAGGCTAAGTGACACAGGTGGCAATAAAGTGGTGCAGTAATAACTTGCAGGCAGTGGGACATTAAACCAAGAGTAAAGAAGCTGGTGCAGGTGGGGGGAGAGTCTAGTCACAACCTGCACTTTTATTATTGGTCTACAGCTGATCATGGGCCTCCACGATTACCTGCCCATGACATCCACCTACTGTTCTGCCTCTATGCTACTTTACCCTCTGAATATATGGAAGGGGGAATACCAAGCTCTAAGATGTACCCAAGCTTCTGTTTACAGGTTAGTAATAGCCCTCACATCTGTCCCTTTATAAGTCCATACAAATTTTATCACAACACTGCCACTGATATTTTGGGGAACTTCTCTTCTGGACTTGCCAGTTTATGATGTACACACGTGCACACACTTAGGTAACTCTGAGTGCCTCTCTAGTCATGTGACTTTCACGTTAGCAAAGTACTCAAAGAATTATCGTGCACTTCTGTCTCTCAGTGATCTTCCCGGAATCTTTATGGGTCCATCCTCTTACCAAAATCCACTCAACCTCTTTCTAACCATAACAATGTAGCGTTCCCTAAGCCCAGCCTAAACACGACTGCATGCACAGCAGCTTTGTTCAGTCTTTTCCTTTTTTTCCCCCAACACGTCCTCTCCCCCACGGCTCCCTAATGAAATTCTACCCAATCTTTAAGAACCAACTCAAATGTCACCTCCTGTAGGAATCCCTACTCAATTTCCTGCACCCTTTCTCCAATTTGTAATTAATATCTCCATTTCCTGTCGCCTTTGAATACCTTTTATAGCACCTGTGGCATTCTCCTGAGCTTAGGCTAACAATAGTACACCTCACCTCTCTCCCTCTCATTCTCAGCTTCTGGGCAGTTCTCACTGGGCCATCTTGGTGCTTCTATCCCCTTGAGCTTCTAATACAGAATCAGGGCAGAAAAAACATCTATTAATTGATCAAAACCTTATTTTCTTTAAAAGAATGCATCATTCTTTTAACATTTTAAAAGTACTTTAAGTTTGAAAGTATTTCAAAATAAAAAGTGAAAAAAATAAAACAAAAGGATGACAGGTTTTGTATTAAGAGAGAAAAGTCCCAGTCAGCACCAGGATTACAAATAGGACTCATCTCCAGGATCAGCCTTGATTGATTGATAATGTCTTTCTGGGGTGAGGCTTTGAAAAGAATTGTAGAGGAGATGGGCTCTGCGGGAAAGAGTCTGGGTTTGATTAAACATGGCTGTCAGAGGTGCGGAAATGGCAGCATGAGGCCTGCTTCTTTGCCCATCCTGAAGCAGCACCAGGGCTCCATGACATGCTGAACCCACATGGTGTCGGGGTGACCATCGTGTTGGAGACAGAGCATCTTAGCTAGAGAAGTTCACGTATAACCTATAACTGCCCACAAGGATCCTGAATTGCTGATGGGCAAGGCCTAGTGTGTGTCATCTTGGGGTAGGTTCACAGACAATCTTTGATGCCTTACGGTCCTCCTATGAGGAGACATCTGCCAATTTGTAGAGGAGACATCTGAGGAATTAATAACTGTTTCAAGGCCACAGAAAGAAAAAACCTCAAAGCTTGGAATGATACCCAGACCAGACTGACTTCAGCCTGCCATACCTAACTTCACCCTCAGTGTGCCTGGAGGGGGCCGAGCCAGTGTAAACAGCTCCTGTGGCAAGCAATAAAGAATACCATGGGCCTACCAGATATGTATGGCTTCAAAACAACTTGGGGAACAGTTCAACTGCAGACACGGCAAATAAACCCTGACATCCACAGATAAATTTAATTTATATTAACAAGAACTCAATAAAACTGCTTTTAAAAAGTAGAGAAAACCAAAGAAGAAATACAAATGGCTAAAAAGCACATGGAAAGATGCTCAGCATCACTAGCTATTAGGGAAATGCAAATAAAAACTACAATGAGAGATCATCTTATACCTATTGGACAGGTGGCTATTAAAAAAACAGAGAACTACAAGTGTTGGAGAGGATGGGGAGGAAAGGCAACACTTGTCCACTGCTGGTGGGAATGGACAATGGTGCAGCCACTGTGGAGGATGGTTTGGTGGTTCCTCAGGAAGCTAACTATAGAATTGCCATATGATCCAGCAATCCTACTTCTGGGTGTATACCCAGAAGAATTGAAAGCAGGGGCACAAACAGATATATGCACACCGATATTCATAGCAGCATTATTCACAATTGCCAAAAGTTGGAAGCAACCCAAGTGTCCACCAACAGAAGAATGGATAAGCAAATTGTGGTATACACATACAATGGAATATTTCTCAGCTGTAAGAAGGAATGCAGTATTAGCACACGGGACAACACAGATGAATCTTGAAGACTTTGTTGAGTGAAGTAATCCAGGTACTGAAGGACAAATATTACATGACCTCACTGATATGACTTAAGCAAATTGAGCAGTCTCATAGAGCTAGAGTCTGGAAGACAGGTTATCAAGAGACAGAAAGGGAGTAGAGGGTGGTGAGCCAATGTTCAATACGGGCAAAGTCCACGATAATGTGAAAGGGGGTGGTTGGACAGTGGATGGGGGTAATAGTGGTACAGTGATGTTATTGGGTTCGACAGTGCTAGAATGTGAGGGGGAGTAGGGTGGGAGGGGCTGGTTAGACTATCCATGGAACTGGGAGGAGGGCTGGAGGAAGGAACAGGTGAAATCTGGGGAATTAGTAGGTCTGTGGTTAAAACTACAATGGTGGGAATGTTCTTTTGGCAAATATGGTAGGGGAGGGTTACTGGTGCAGGATGTCGGGTGTGGGGGGATATGTGAGATAGGGCACCTGGGGCATGCTTCTATGGAATATGAAGGTGTTCATCTTGTCATAGTGTTGTTATCTCAGTGGGTGGAGATCCACACAATAACAAGAAATATTAAATTCCCATCCGGGGGAATCCTGCTATATTCTCAGTTAGTGGGGCAAGAATCTTTTAGGAACAGAGACAGTGCCTAATAAGAGAAAACAGACCAATATGTCAAGCCCTCAATATTATTGCATGTAACTATGAACCTTATTCTTCAAAAATGGAAACTTAGTGGTTACCATAGGTTCAGAGGGGAGAGGAAGGGAAGAATAGCATAGATGGAACATAGGGCATTGGAATTGTTCTGCATGATCTTGCAAGGACAGATACAGGCCATTTAAATTTTGTCAAAACCTATAAAAATGTATGGTGCAAAATATAAACCATAATGTAAACTTTTGACCATGGTTAGTAGCAATGCTTCAGTATTTGTACATCAATTCTAACAAATATACCATACACATGTAAAATGTTATTAATAGGGGAGAGTAGGAGAGGGGGAGGGGCTGGGTATAGGGGAACCCCCTATATTTTCTATGTGACATTCTTGTAACATAAAAATTCTTTGAAGATAAAGTGAAAAAAATAAGACATTGGGGGAACATATGGGAGAAATTGTCACTGTACATAAAAAAACAACAGATCTTATGGTGATGAAAGAGACAATGAAAATTTATTTTTTATTTTGTCACTTATTGATTTATTATCATTATTTTATTTTTTTATTTTTTTAATTTTTTGGCTTTGTTTTGAGGAGGTTTTGGATTGCAGTAGGGTCACAACTGTGGTAGGGGAGTATCATTGGTAGGGGATGTTGCTGATGGGGGGATGTGTGGGGAGGGGTGCACCTGGGCATACCTCTATGGCATATGAATATGTTCAAGTGGTCATGGGGCATTGTCTTGGTGGGTGGAGACCCACACAATAACCAAAAGAATATTGAATTCCCATCCTGGGAAGTCCTGCCACATTATCTAATAGAGCATCAAGAATCCCCCAAGTACATGGGCAGGGCCTAGTGAAGGAGGACCAATCATTACACCAGGCCCTTGATATTGATGGTTGTACTTATGAACCTTGTTCCTGTGGAATTGAAACTTAGCCTAGTATTATATATTGCCTAAGATTTACCTCCTGAAAGCCTCCTTGTTGCTCAAATGTGGCCTCTCTCTAAGCCAAACTCGGTATATAAATGCACTACCTTCCCCCTGGTGTGGGACATGACTCCCAGGGATAAGCCTCCCTGGCACCAAGGGATTATTACAAGCGCCAACCAGCAATGCATTTGGAAAAACACCTTGATGAAAAGGGGGAAATATTAAATACAAAGGAGTTTTTATGGCTAAGAGATTTCAAAGTGAGCCGGGAGGTCATTCCAGAGGTTATGCTTATGCACGTCTCAGCAGGATCTCACTGACTACCACAGTAAACAGTGCCTCAAACAGCAGGGCTCCTGAGGGCTCTAGAGACATCTAGACACTATAGACAGGACAGACAATCACAGGAATTCAGCACCCTGTCAGTGGGCCTTACTTTAGAATATATGCATCCCAATGTAATAGAGTTAGACTCATTTATAATTTCACTGCACATGGCTCTTCTGCCCTTTTTATTTGTGGAATCCAAGACCCCTCTCAATCAGAAGCAGCGTGGGCATCACCATCCCCAAATCCTCAAGATTGAGGAATGAACAAACATAAGGGAAAAATGCAACTATGGACTAAAGTAGACATTATTATTATAGCAATAGAAGAGCTTATATCATTGATATAAAGGCAATGGCCACTAGAGGTTCTGATGGGAGGGAGAGGGAATGGTGTAACCTGGGACATTTTGAGGACATTGGAATTGTTCTGCATGACATTACAATGACTGACACAGGCCATTATACATTTTGTCAAGACCTCTAAAATTGTGTGATGCAAAGTGTAAACTATAATGCAAACTATAGTCCATTGTTATCAGCAGTGCTTCAATATGTGTTCATCAATTGTAACAAATGTACGACACTAATGAAAGATGTTTTTAATGGGGGAAACTGTGGAAGGGGGGAGGGTGGGGTATATGAGAATCCCCTAAATTTCTGATGTAACATTTATGTAATCTAAAGCTTCTTTAAAAATATAAAAAAAAATTTTTAAGTAGAGAAAAGCTTGGATCATTTAGCAGATCAAGTACGTATCACAAATTGCTGCTCACAAGGAGCTGACGAGCCTGAGCTCCACAAATTCATTGCACAGGTACCTTTGTTGACCAGATTCATGAGCTTCCCTCCTGGACTCTTGTTTTCAAAATTCAGACAAAACACGGTAGAAGGCAGTGTGGCAGAATATTATGTATTTTGTGGGACTTCAATCAGTGCTGATTGAATAGTTTCTGGTGTTTTTTTCACTCTTGTTGAGATTTTACATGTTTAAAAAGATTATTTGTGTTTTTATATTCTAGGCTATTAATTAGAAGTCAATCTCATTAGCCTCTATTGTCTTTCAAAAGGAAATCACTTATAATTTCACCTTTTTAAGAAAATCATATGGGAAATAACAAGCTATTCCTGACAGGTTGCAAAGGACTATATTTCCCGTATGGGCGAGGCAAAGCAAGACTCAGATTATTAATCCCTGAAGAATAAAGAGAATTTTTGTGTTTGTGAGACTATATTACACCCGTTTTCTTCTCACTTTTCTGAACAAACATCAAGGATATTGTAATGTCTTTAAAATACTGCAAATACGAAGGCCAATGGAATGTTTTGCCACCTCTCAGAAGGGATTTCAGTGGTAAATAAGGAATAGGTGAGCACATTTCCAGAGGGGGTGGGGTTATTTATGTTTTGGTCTCTATCAATGACTGGTACATAATCTTATTTAAAGCAAGCCTGAGTCTCAATTAGAGGTAATATGGCTCTCTCTGGATAATTATTTTTTCTTTCAAACAACATGGCTGTATAGTAGCATCTGTAGGTTTGCAAATACAAATTGGATGATGTTCCTTAAGTTGCTTGATTTGAAAAAGCAAAAATAACCTATAAAACATGTTTTCAAGTAAGTATAAATGTATATTATTTGTTTAGGCTGTCATGAGGGTTGTATATTAGGTAGAACTTGAATTCTTGAACAACTTCCATCTCCATGATGGAAATCATTAAGAAATTTCCGCTCTGAGAACGCTCGGGTAAGGGAAGCATACAAACAAGGACGGGCACTCCCACGGCCTGCTTCATTGTTGCATAAAACATCACGGCAAATCCAGTACATAGAGCCCTGGGCTAAGAGTCAGGAAAATTGAACACCAATTTCTCATTTTAACATGAATTTTGCTTGCTTATTTGTCCAGACATCAATCCATGTAGTATTTTAGAAGTATTTATTAAGTACCAATGAGCTAAGCATAGTTGAGGCAGGAAAAGATGTATGAGACCTAAAGATTAATTTGAGGTAAGATATGTATGTGGAGCATTTAAATATTATTATTGTAATTAATATTGTAATACTAAGAACCAGAATGATATTTAGAGATGATAAAGTGCCCTAGGAATTCAGAGAGAGAAGCAACATGTTGTCTTAGCCATCCTGAGGGAGGGGAGCATAAATTCTAGTGCAGGGAGAAAGGCCAAAAAGAGCTTAAAAATAAGCAAATCCATTTCAGGTAGTGACAGTTGCCCTGAGGGGACTGAAACAGGAAGGCAAGAGAGATAGACGAGGGTTGGGAAGTGTGTACGTGTGTGTTGGGGTTGGTGGTGGCTTCTTCAGCTGGAGGGGTTAGAGATGTCTCATTAAAGAGTTTATGAGAGAGGAGAGCACCTGTGCTCTATGATTGTTGTAAGCCCTAAATGAAATCATACATGTCAAGTAAGTATGCCCAGTGCAGGCCACATTGTAAGCTCTCAGCAATAAATGCTAATCATAACCACTGGTATTTCAAATGAGCTTTGATTGCCAAGAATTGTTTTTCTCAGATGGAGTATGTGTTTTGATGAGGCTCGATTTCCTGGAAAAGTAGGCAGAGTGGCAAACACACAACACACCTGTTTGGCATGCCAGGAATGTCCCCCGAGATCCACGGATGACAAGCACTGGTGTTGATAACTGGGGGACAAGAAAGCCACAGCCACTGCTGCTCACTAGAGGATTCTGCACGGGAAAAACTACCGCTTGGCTTGGGAGCCATGAGACTGAATTTCAGCTCTGCTATGTGCAAGCTGTGCACCCAAGGCTCTTCTCCTTTCTGGGCAGTGAGCTTATCGTCTTTAGAATAAAAGGCTAAAATGGAGCAGGGGTTTTAGTAGAATAAGATTCAAAGGAGCTTATTAGAAGTCAGATTCCAGCTCTCTGCCACCCAGAGATTCTGATTCCAACAAGGAAACGTGTTTTCACCAAGGACCCCAGGTAATCCTAACATAGGAGATCCTCTCCCGCACTTTGAGGGACGCTGTGCTAGATGATGGTCAGTGCTAGATGATGGCTTGAGGGTCTGCTCATATTAAAGGATCAGATGATGCTGAAAATTGATCCTCAATATTGGGAATCTACTTTTCATTCAATTCCTCTAATTCCCACCAATGCCAAAATCGTTTACTGGAGAGATTAATAATGCAAACTGCTTTGGGTATCTTGAAAGAGGGGCATTGTCTCGACACGGCAGAAAGAACTGGATGCTTGTTACAAGCTCTGAGGTCCCCAGAGAAGAGGAGAGCTGTGTAAATGCAAACCAGAGCTGTGTCATGTATTATAATTTTTAGCAGCTCTGAGAAAAACAAACCTTAATGCTTTAGTCAAACTCCTGGGAATCTGATCTTCCCAGGCAAGGTAGAAACACACAATTTTTACCAAGTTCACTTTCTCACTCTCTCTGGCTCTGAGAGCTGCAATTTTGGAGAACATTATTATTCTACCTCTAATCAAATGGTTCTTTTCTGGTAATGATAAAATAATAAGATAGAAAATAGATAAACAGCAACAAAAAGCATAACACGAGCGAGCAGCTAGGAAACCTGGTTTTACTAAGTTCCGCTCTACTGCTAAATGGCTATGAGACATTGGGTAAGTAAACTAACTCTTTGAGAGTTAGTTAGCTCGTTTACAGTAACATCAGCCCTTTCCACTTATCTGCAGATATTGGCTATGGAAACTCTCTGGACACGATAAAGCATTTCACTCCCTTTTGATAAAAGAAAAACTTTTCATGTAACTTAGGATCTCACAGCTTTACTGAGCAATTCATGAATCAGGCAGTATCTCATTCAAAAAGTAGAAGAGAGCTCCACGAGGGGGTGGAAAGGAGAAGCTCATATAGGACGAATATGGAAGCAAGTGAGGAAGGGTTCTGATTGGCTGACATATGTGGGAGAGCTTTGCCAAGTGGGGAGCAGACATGCATTGATTAGTATGGCCTGCGCGTCCATTCTGATAAACTCTCCTGGACTGAAGCTAGTTTTTATCATCAGGGGTTGCCTATCAGCAACCTTGAAGGGCAGGTGTTCTTAACAAGGGGTCCATGA
Organism: Cabassous unicinctus; assembly: GCA_029593785.1. Lineage (NCBI taxonomy): Eukaryota > Metazoa > Chordata > Mammalia > Cingulata > Chlamyphoridae > Cabassous > Cabassous unicinctus. The sequence goes on along the minus strand of JAQZBX010028218.1, from coordinate 5,656 downwards.
GCTTGAATTGAAATTTTAAAAAAACAACACTATTCTTGTGGGGACGTGTTGGTGCAGGTGTGATGTATTTATTAAATAATACACAGTACAGTGTAGACTTAGTAAGGGGTCCATGGTTTTCACCTGACTGGCAAAGGCGTCCGTGAAACAAAAAAGGTTAAGAACCCCTGCTGTAGGGTGTGTTCTGTTTTCTGAGAAAACCCGCTGCAGGTCAATTGTTTATGTCCTCTGGAAAAGCCTTCTCAGGAACGAAGGCTTCTCGCCACAATGCCCAGTGCAGGCAGCCATCCTATTTTACATAACATTTACGTTATCCTAAATAACAGTGTCTCTCAAAATGGCATCTGTGAAGTTTCTCCAGAATCTGCCAGAATATTAAAGGTTGCTGGAAGAGTTAAGGGTGGCTGAAAGAGATGGTGGGGTATCAGGGAAGAAAGTGCGGCCAGAGGCAATTGTTTGAAGGAAGGAGATTAGAGCTTGTGATTATTTTGTTTACAACCGAGGATATCATCAAACCAGAGTTTCTGTATTGACCCAAACCATGGGGCAAAAGGAGAAAGGAAACACTGGTGTCAGACCATCTGGGGGGTGAAAGCAGATGCTGGGCAGGAGCAGGGAAAGATTAAACGTGTCCAAAGGCAGAAGGGTGGAACCTGCTGCTACCGATACTCGGGAAGTCATTTCCTCAGTCCAACTTAATTTCCCTCCTGACACTGTTTATCGTTTGCTGTTCATTTCCTTTGGTTTTCTCTTAGATTTGTTTCTTGTTTATATTGCAGTCACTACAGTGCTTGTTCCAGATGGGCCCCTCCAAGCTCCCAGTATCAACTTCACCTCTGAACCGATGACTTCCACTTACCGTTTGTTAACAGGTTAAATCACCTGGTGTGGGCTCCTGTTGTCTCCTCTCCACCAGCATGGCTGTCTGTGACAAGCTCTCTGCTTCTGTCTGAAGCTAGCCTTCTCACCTGTCTCCTCTGTCGCATCCTATTGCCTCTTCTCCCCATTATTGTGCCATAAGTTTTCCTTTCTCCCACTTCCATCCCTATTCTCTCTTTCTCTTGGCACTTTCTCCCCTGAGTTCCAAAATTGCATTGCCTCCTGGAGATCACACATGATGGGCCAACATCACCTCAAGGTCTGATACTAATTTGTATTACATTTCCTCCTCCCCCAAAACACCCAATGAGGTTGTCTTCTAGACATCGTCCTTTCCTTTTATTACACCCCTATCCAGGCTTCGGAATCCTCTTTCACAACTATCATGCCTCACATCTGAAAGGCCAACTATTGGGATTTTTGTTTGAAGATGATTTCCAACCATGACTTAGGGGACTGTTACTAAAGAGACTCAAAAAGAATGAAAATTTGGGTCTAACTATATGATTCACCTTGTGCCAAGGCTGCAGCTGCCCTGGGGCTGGCTAACCTGCCTCTGGCTATTCTTTCCTGCCTGCCACAGAAACGCCCAGAGGCTGCTCCTGTGCTCCCTCCATGCCCACTGGGGTGAGGCTGGGGTGGCTGGACCACTGCAAGAGGAACAAGGAGGGAAGTACAGTATCAGAGAGAAGAGGGTTCCTCTGCCAAGCTCTCCCCAACCACCTCCTGTGCCCCAGGGTTCTCCCAGCTCCTCTGTCAGTCTCTCATGTTCACATTAACCTCTTCATTGTTCTTGTGTCATCTTCAGGATTGAGATCCAGGGAGAAACGAACAACCTTCAGCTGCCCTTTGTGTCCAGAACAATAAAAAGACTCAGAAAGAATAATAATAAAGATGTGTTTTCTACAAAAATAAAATGGGCTTTCAAATTGCTAAAATGAATAAAATGTAAAACATATTATTTTAAATAAAGAAAATTTAAAAGTAAATGAGAAAAAGGATAAACTACCTAAGCATAATAGGAAAAAGTTTATAATGAAATAAAATAAGAAAAAGAAATCTTTTTAAAATTTACAAATAACTAAAACTATGCAAAAGGACAAAAATAGAGAATGATATCAACAAAGGCAAATTTTAAAAAATAGGAATCCTTAAACTGGAAAGATGCATGGTAAAGATGGATAAGATTTAATGTAAATAATTGAAGTCAGAAATGAAGTGGGGCATTACTACTGACCTCACAGAAATAAATAGGATCATAAGAGGATATTATGAGCAACTGTATGCCATAAATTAGATAATCTTGATGAAATGGACAAGTTCCTAGAAACACACAAAAATCCTACACATTCTCTAAAAGAAATAGAAGATCTCAAAAACCAATAACAAGTAAAGAGATTGAATCAGTCATCAAAAATTTCCCAAAAAAGACAAGTCTAGGACCAGATGGCTTCACAGTAAATTCTATCAAACATTCCAAGACAAATTAACAGCAATCCTGCTCAAACTCTGGAAAAAAATTGAAAAAGAAGGAACACTTTTGGCCTCAACCTATGAGGCCAACACTACCCTTATACCAAAGACAGATAAAGATACCACAAGAAAAGAAAATTACAAATTAATATCTCTTATGAATATAGATGCATAAATCCTCAACAAAACACTAGCAAATGAATTCAACTAAACATTCAAAAAGAATTATATATACCATGATCAAGTGAGATTTATCCCAGGTATGCAAGAAATGTTCAACATAAGAAAATCAATTAGTATGATATACCACATTAACAAAACAAAGGAAAAAACTGACATAATCATCTCGATTGATGCAGAAAAGGTATGTGACACAATACTGCAGCCCTTCTTGATAAAAACACTTAGAAAACTAGGAATAGAAGGAAGCTTCCTCAACCTGATAAAGGGCATATATGAAAAACCCGCTGCTAACATCATATTCAATGTGAAAGATTGCAAGCTATCCTTCTAAGATCTGGAACAAGATAAGGATGCCCACTGTCATGACCGTTATTCAACATTGTAGTAAAAGTTCTAGCCAGAGCAATTAGGCAAGAAAAAGAAATAAAAGACATCCAAATTGGAAAGTGTTAGAGAAAAATGTCGCTCACTGGGATACAGAGACTGATGATTGCAGGCAGAAAGTTTTTTGGGAAGCTCTCCCTATGGAGGGGGTCTGAAGAATAGACTTCAGCCCCCCTGCCAGCATGGTGGGCATCTGAAGAGAGACTTCATCCCACCCTTGGAAGGCAGTGGATATGACTTTATACAGTACATCAATAGGTGGGGAAACCGAATACAGCCTAGGGCCAAATGGCCAGTGGGGAGTGGGCTAGGAGGGCTTGGAATGTGGGAGGAATTGGTGGTGCTTGGGCCTGAGCGGGTAATGGCCCTTATCTGTTCCACTTTGTTTATTCTTGGGAGGGGATGGGCTGTGATGGCTTGCTCAATTGGTCAAGTGGGTTATGGCTGGAGGCTGCCTTTCTTCAATTTATGTCACAGGTGTATTGATTCAGTCTTATGACCTATTAATCATGGCAAACCTCATAAGGGGGAACCTCTAACAGAAAGGAAGAAGTAAAACTTTTACTATTTGTAGATGGCATGATTCTATACATAGAAAGTCCCCAAAAAATCTACCAAAAAAGCTACTAGAGCTAATAAATTCAGCAATGTGGTAGGGTGCAAGATCAATACACAAAAATCAATAGTGTTTCTATACACTAGCAATGAATGATCTGAAGAGGAAATTAAGAAAAATATTCCATTTATAATAGCAACAAAAAGAATCAAATGTTGAGGAATAAATTTAACCAAGGGTATAAATGACACATACATGGAAAACGACAAAACATTGTTAAAGAAATAAAAGAATTAAATAAATGGCAGCACATTTTATGCTTATGGATAGGAAGACTAAATATTGTCAAAATGTCAATTCTACCCAAAGCAATTTACAGATTCAACACAAAACCAATCAAAGTTCCATCAGCCTTCTTTGCAGAAATGAAAAAGCCAATTATAAAATTTCTTTGGGAGGGTAAGGGGCCCCAAATATCCAAAGCCATCTTAACAAAACAGAACAGAGTTGGATGACTCATATTTCCTGATGTTAAAACTTATTACAGAGCTACAGTGGTCAAACCAGCAGGGTAATGACACAAAGACAGATATACAGGCCAATTGAATTGAACTGAGAGTTCAAAAATAGACCTCCACATCTATTGCCAATTGATTTTTGACAAGGGTACCAAGTCCACTTGATTGTGAAATAATATTTTTTTCAACAAATGGTGCTGGGAATACTGAAGAGGGACCTGTATCTCACATTATATACAAAAATTAACTTAAAATGGACCAAAGACCTAAATATAAAACCCATGACTATAGAACTCCTGGAAGAAAACTTAGGAAAGAATCTTCAGGACCTTGTGTTAGGCAATTTTTTTTAGACCTTATATAAAGAGCATGAGAAAACAAAAGAAAAAATAGATAAATGGGATCTCTTCAAAATTAAAAACTTCTGTGCATCAAAGGACTTCATCAACAAAGTAAAAAGACAACCTAGAAAATGGGAGAAAATATTTGGAAACCAAATAGTAAGGGTTTAATATCCAGAATTTATAAAAGAATCCTACAACTCAACAACAAAAAGAAAAACAACCCAATTAAAAATAGGCAAAAGACATGAATAGACATTTTTCCAAAGGAGATATACAAATGGTCAAAAAGCATATGAAAAGATGCTCAACTTCATTAGCCATTAGGAAGATGCAAACCAAAACCACAATGAGATACCATTTCATGTCCACTAGAATGGGTACTGTTTGAAAAATGAAAAATAAGTATTGGACAGGATATGGAGAAACAGAAACATTCCTTCATTGTTTGGGGGACTGTAAAATGGTGCAGCAGCTGTGGAACACTTTGGTGGTTTCTCAGAAAATTAAGTATAGAATTACCATTTGACCCGGCAATCCCACCTCTAAGAATTGAAGGCAGGGACTCAAACAGATTTTGCACACTGATGTTCATAGCAGAATTATTCACAATGGCCAAAAGATGGAAGCAACCCATCAACTGATGTATGGATGAGCAAAATGTGGCATATGCATAGAATGGAATATTATGCAGCTAAAAGAGGAATGGAGCTCTGGTACATGCAACAACATGGATGAACCTCAAAGATACCATGTTGAGTGACATAAACCAGACACAAAAGGACAAAGATTGAATGATCTCACTGATGTGAAATAATTACATTAAGTAAATGCATCCAGTCAGAAAGTACAATGCACATTATCAGGGGCTGGGGAGCGAGTAGGGAAGGGGGAGTTAAAGCTTAATTAGTAAAAATTGTTGGGGGTGATGGAAAAGTTATGGCAATGGATAGTGCTGGTGGTAGCACAACATTGTGAATGTGATTAATATGCTGAGTAATATGTTAAATATGGTTAAAGGGAGAGCTTTTACACTGTATATATGTTACTAACAAAAACTGAAAAACCAGAACCCTAGGACTGTACAACACAAGCAGAGAACTCCAATTTAAGCCATGGACTATAGTTAGTAAAACAATTATTAAAATATTCTTTCATCAATTGTAATAAATGTATCCCACTAACACAAGGTGTTGATAATGGGGGGGGAGTTGTAGATACGAACTCCAGGGTTGTATTTTCTGCATGATTTGTCTGTAAACATACAACTTCTCTAATTAAAATTGTATTTTTAAAACAGATGAGTAAGAACTTAAATGAAC
>JAQZBX010028217.1:14364-28019 GCA_029593785.1 Cabassous unicinctus | reverse complement strand
AATGGCTAACCAAACTGTGGTACAACTATGCCCTGGGATACTACACAGCAATAAAAAAGAAAGCACTATCCTACCACATAAAGACATGAGTACAAATCAAATTCATATTGCTAAGTAAAAGAAGCTCCAGGAATTAGTCTCCAGCAAAACAACTATTGACCTAGCAGAAACTGTTGAAATTAACTATATTGAAACTCTGGGTTCAAGTGGAACACTGTGTAATCCAAGAAAGAATTGGAGGAAGAGGCTGGTAAATTATAGTAAACACTGGTGAATTTCACCCTCTGTGCAGTAGCTACCATTTCCCATCTCCCAGCCTCACTACTGGCAGCAGTGGGGACTGCAGCCCAGGCCCCTGCTGCAGCTCCTGGTGTCAGGGTAGGAAATAAAGACCTAGTCCCCTAAATTCCAGGGAAGTGTGGTCTGATTGCCAGTCACTGCTTTTGAGCAACTACTTCTGATCTCTGGGGTCTAGCTCTCAGGCAAAAAGAGCTGAGGTATATTATTGACAGTACCCTTCCTCAAAACTGCAGAAAACACTTAAAGGGCTGCTGTAACTGGCAAGCACTGAATCAAAAGAATGCAAATTCAAAGTCATAGGAGAAGCTCCTGGCACCCTTGCTACACCACCCCCTCCACAGCACTTTGTTGTGCTAACCTGTGCTTATATTATGGGTCACCCAGGAGGGGGTGAAAGTCTATTTCAAAGGGAGAACTGGAGACAATCAAATTCCCATAAAGTATAAACAGAATTCTTAAGGCTGCAAGCAAGCACAAGACCAGGAAAAGAAGCAGGCTCCATGGCTCCACTCAGGCTCAGATAAGAGGATAGCATACTTTACATTTACCTAAGGCTGATCTTCATGATAGAAAGGCTGAGCAATGAAGATGACCACCAGCCATAGCAACTTGCAAAGAATGTGAAGGTGCTTTTGCTTTGGTTTATTTTGGCTGGCTCCTGGTACGCAAAAAAGTCAGTCATATCAAAGGCTGGATACAAATTGAGGAACAGACAGCTCAAGGACTAATTGAACACATAAAAATATTAAAATATATAGTGTTCAACAAAAGATTCCAAGACAAAGAAATGGGAAATGATACTCAATCCAAAGGAACAAGATTAAAATCCAGAAACTATCAATGAAGAGGGCCAGACTTTGAACAAACTATACAGTGCATTTAAAAAGTATTCTTATTATGCTCAAAGAAATGAAGGAAAACACAGAGGAAGAACTAAAGAGTATGAGGGAAAAAATACTGATCGATATGGAAATCTCTTTGAGATTCTCAATAAGAACCAAACAAAAATACTGCAGTTGAAAAATAAATAACTGAAATGAAAAATTCCTCAGAGGGTTTTAACAGCCGTTTGTAGCTGGCAGAAAAAAAATAATCAGTGAACTTGAAGACAAGACAATTGAAATGAGTCAGGTTGAAGACCAAAAATAAAAAGAACTATGCCCAGACACATAATGATCAACCTGTTCAATTCCGTGGACAAGGAGAGAGATTATAAAAGCTACAAGTGAAAAGCAATATGCTATGTAGAAAGGAACCCAGAAAGAATTAAGTTCCAAATTCTCACATGATGCCATGGAGACAAGATGGCTCTGGTACAAAATATTTAAAGTGCTGAAAGAAAATATTTGTCAACCAAAAATGTTATATCTGGCAAGACTTCCTTTCAAAAATGAAAAATGAAGATTAAGACACTTCCAAATAAATAAGATCTGAAGAAGCTCATCACCACTAGACTTGCCCTACAAGCAAAGTTGAAGGAAGTTCTCCAGGATTAAATGAGAGGACACTAGACAGTGGATCAAAGCAACTGAAAAAATAAAAACCTCTGGTAAAGGTAACCATTTGGGTAATGATTAATGCCAGTACTATTGAATTGTATTTTTTGGTATTTAACCCAACTTCTTTCTTCTTACTGGTTCTAAAATGCAAATGAATAAAACATAATGAAGTATCTATGGCTTGGGACATACAGTGCTCAAGAATATAATTTGTAACAGGTACAAAAAAGTTGGGGGAGGTGTATAGGAATAGTGTATTGGAGTTAATTTGGTGTCAAATTAAATATGATTTTTATATATTTAGGATGTTAAACTTTAACATTTGGTAACTGGAAAGAAAATACATGAAAAATATATTCAGAAAGAAATTAGAAGAGACCCAAAGCGATAAAATACAAAAATAAAATAAAATCAATATGCACATAGGCATTAACGGATGAGCTGAGTGTCAAAAATGGAATAAGACTTACAAAGACAAAAATAGCAAAATGGCAAAAGTCTGCATTATTAGTTACTTTAAATGTAAATGAATGGAATTCTCCAGTCAAAAGGCAGAGATTGGCAGAATGGATAGAAAAGCATGACTCGATTATGTGCTGTTTACAAGAGATTGACTTTAAATTCAGACATGAGTAGGTTTAAAATGGAAGGATGGAAAAAAATATCCTATGCACATACTAACAGAAAACAAAGCTTGGGTTGCTTGGGTACTATCTGATACTAATATCAGATAAAACAGACTTTAAGTCAATAACTTAAAGGGCACAGTAGGACCCAAGATAGTACCAGAATAGGAAGTTCTAACAATCAGCTTGACCCAAAGGACAACTAATAATCAGAGAATCTGCCCAGCTCAACTGTTTGGGGCACTCTGGAAACCAGAACACAGTGCAACATCCAGAGAAGAATGGGAAGAGGAGACTGACAATCTGAGGTGAAGATTTGTGAACAGATTCCTCCATCCCTCACTGGTAAGGCTGGCCACCTCAGGACCCACTCCCTGGCTGGAAGCAGAAGCTCTCTTTCCCAAAACAAGGGGAGGGGAAGTGGCCTGGAACCAACCTACAGCTGTTGATTAGAAATTTCAACTAGCTAGATTCCAATCTTGAGCACAACTGAGGTTTAAACCTGCCCAAGCCACAAAAAACCAGCAGCCTTTCTGCTGTCTCCATCCCTGGTAGGAGTGGAAGCAGGAGTGATTGAAAAAACACAGGGGTCCCCTAGGATGATAAGGATCAGATTCAGTGTACCCAGTTTGGAAAGCCACTGGTTAGGCCGCCACACCCAGCAGAAGTGGAAATTGGGTGAAGTTTGAACACTTTTTCAGGACAGAGCAGTCAGATCCACCCCGTCCACCTTAAAAGGCTGCTGCACACAGGGTCGCAATGCCCATGAAGGCAGGGGAAGCATGCACTCTCTAGCAGGCAGTGCTGGCAGATTGACCCAACCCACCTTAAAGAGCTGCTGCCCGCGCCCCGCCCTCCGGCGCCCATTGGATCCCAGACTCTGGGCTTGTGGCTCTCTGCAAGTTTGGACCCAACTCAGGTTCCTCTAAGAGCGGCCAAGTGGAGCAGAAGGGGTGCACGGGGTTTCCCGGGCCGGGACTCCCTGTCCCTTCCCCAGCCATCCAGCCCGCGGCCTGCCCAGCGCCTCCAGCTCTCCTGGGGTCTCTGGATTCTCTACGTGTCACGTTACTGCCTCAGCAGAGAGGGACAGGGGGATTGGCAATAAGAAAGAAGGTTTCTGGGTGTGCTTTGCCTCTCCCCTCCCTCTAGCATCTGGTCGTGGTTCTTGCGCCCCTGCGACCTCTTGGGTCCTGCTGTCTTCACCGGGCGAAGAAGCACCACTTATTTCACTGTTTTTGTCCCTTCAGAAACTCGATTCTCCTTCCATATCCCAGGCAAGCTCTTACAATGCAAGGCCTACAAAGTACTTGAATATCAGTTGGAGACTTTTCTGAGATGGTGGAAAAGTGAGTGGTGTGAGTTCTAAGAATTCACCGCCCCATGGCATAGGCCCTCGTCCCGTAGGGGCCCCAAAAACTCATCCACAGGCACAACGGAGGCAGTGGGGTGACGAGTAAACTCAAGAAGGCCGTTCCTCTAGCAGAAAGGAAAGGGAAGACAACCCTCTCATGCTTCTTTTCTCTCCCCCAAGGACGCTTTGAAAGGTGCTCCTGAACCTAAGTGGGAAACTCCTGACCAGAAAGGGTACTACTCTGACAAGTCTGCCGAGGGACCTGCATGGAAGGGCACCATCCTTGAAGTAAGAATGATTTATTGCTAATGTTAACAGAAGGCTCATGTGGCTTCCCTAAGGTGGCACAACTAGTAGAAGCTGGGCTGGGGGCTGAACTTAAATCTGTTTGAACCTTAAACCCACTCTACTAACCACTGCAGGTTCTATCTCCCTTTGCTCCTAATTTGCATAGTGACAGGAGATTGAGTTCCAATTCATTTACCCCATGCCACCTTAGAAACTGAAACCTTAATACCTGGTGTGACATCTCTGGCTCCCTATACCCTGTCTGTGCATTTCCAGTAACTCACGACCCTATAAAGAAAAAATGAAAAGCCACAAGCCTCTATGATTCTAAGATGATATTCCTGAAAATCTTTATAAAGCTGGATATCTGAAGAATTTTCCAGGGAAAATTAGGGAATGGAATCCCAAGACCAAGAGCTGATCTCCTTTATGATTTAAGAATACTAGGGCTTACCCAATAAGCCACATAGAAGTATCACTGGTTCATGATTTGAAACATGAGTGAAGAATAAGGAAAATAGATCATGAGCTAGAGGGAAGTATAGAAGAGGAGGTGGGATGACGTCTCTCTCTCTCTCTCTCTCTCACACACACACAAACACACAAACAGATGCACGTGCAAATTCTACTTCCCAATCTAACCTTGCACTAGCCCACTTTCTAAGATATGGGAAAGATGCTTTGGAGCCCCAAGAGAAGCAAAGTCCCTTTGTTTTGTCACAGGAAATCCCTAAGGGGGTGCTAAGAATTTGTTTCACACTTATTACAAGAATCAGAGATTTAGTTGGATAAATATGCACATATTAGAAATGCAAATGCCTTTGAGAGAATTAAGTCTGTCAGTCATACCCCATTCTTTCTTTTTTCAAAGATTTATTTATTTTCCCCCTCTCCCCTCACTGTTTTGTGCTCACTATCTATTCTCTGTGTTTTCTTCTCTGTCTACTTATCTTCTCTTTAGGTGACACAGGGAACTGATCCTGGGACCTTCTGGAGTGGAGAGAGGTGCTGAATGTCTTGTGCCATCTCAGCTCCCTGCTTTGCCATGTCTCCTATTGTCTCTCTTCTGTGTCTCTTTTTTTGCTGCACCAGCTTTCTGCACGGGCCAGCACTCCTGCATGAGCCAATAATCCTGCATGTGTGAGCACCCTGTGTGAGCCAGCACTCTGCATGGACCAGCACTCTGCACAGGCCAGCTTGCCATGCAGGCCAGCTTGCTTTTCATCAGGAGGCCCTGGGAATTGAACCCTGGACCTCCTATATGGTAGAAAGGAGCCCAATGACTTGAGCCACCTATGCTTCCCTCATACCCCATTCTTGTAAATTATTTTAATCAGCACACTGAGTAGCCCAGATGATTCCCCCAATTAATTTTTGAATTTAATTAATGAAATTAAATGAATTTTGAATTTCATTAATTTTTAATTAATGAAGAGGACTAAGAGGTAGGAGGAGCAAAGTAAATTTCATAACATTCATTTGATTCTGAGGGTCTGGATACAACCTTCAGAGGCTACGTTTGATAAACATGTATGCCTCAGGCTTGGTGCTATAATCTAAATGCTCCTTGGATAGAAATTAATATGCAAGCTCCTTTCTGAGCTCTCAAGAAGGGAGACCTAGGGCACTCCCCATTCTTTCTCCTAAATAAAGGAAGCTGGGAAGAGTGAGGTTATAACAGCAAGATGCAGCAGGAAGAAAGGAAGTGAACAACTGAGGAAATAAGTACACATGGAAAAAAGTTTTTAAAACACAGTGGAAAAATTACAAGGAAAGTACAAGCGGGCAAAGTCCAGCTTAAAAGAAACAAACTATGACATGAAGAATTTAGGGGGAAAAAACAGGTTACATTTTAAAAGATTTCATTTATGGACTAGCTGCCTAAAAAATAAATCACAGGAGGAAAAGAGATATAAAAATACAAAGAAGTTTCCTATGGAAAAACATGCTTTGTATTTTCACCCAACAACAACTTAGATGCCTGGGTAAAACTTTGTTCTTTGAAGTCTCATAAATGCCACTTCAATTTTTTTTTAAATTTAAAGTACTTGTACTGATGAATATTATTTTGATTCAAACCAGTAGATTTATTAAAATCTCTTAATTATAGGAATTTCTGAACTACTTTTATTAGTAGTCTTATAATTTAGTATACTCTGACACTTTGAACTCCATCCAATATCTTGGGCTTCTCCATTCCTTCCCTATCCAATGACTTTTCATCCCTCTCACCTGAGCTACTCATGCTTGTCCTCAGTGACTCATTTGGCCTTGCCATCACTAACTGAATCTTCTCCAAAAATCTCATTTTCAAGCATTAACACCCTCTGACCATCACCTTCTCTCCTTCTAGTTATCCTCTCTACTGCCCATACTAGCACTTTTTCATCTTTTAAGAATCCCCAACTTTATTATCTATCACCCATCTCATGTCCTTACTTCCTTATTTATCTAGTTTTTACTCCATGACCTATTATTATGACCCCCCTCTTGTAAAAATCCTTTAATTCCCTTTCTTCTCGCATCCTATATTATATAGTATTTGCCTGGCAAAACCCAGACTCAGTTAAACCAAATAATGCAGCTGGACTTGATTGTAGAAAAACACACAATATTACTAACTAACCTCACATTAATTATATCTTCTTGGAGAATGGATCCTTTTATCATTTTACAGTATCCTCTTTATCTCTGAAAAGTGCTTTGTCTGAAATTATTATGACTACTTCATTTTCTTTTGACAAGTGTTAGCATGGTGTATCTTTCTCCATCCAATTACTTTAAATCTATTACTCTATTAAATATTTAAATTGGGTTTCTTGTAGAAACATATAGATGGGTCTTATTTTTCATTCATTCTAATACTCTCAATTTTTAATTGGTATATTTAGATCATTTACCTTTAAAGTGATCATTGATATAGTTGGATTAACTACCATATTTGTAGCTGTTTTCTATTGGTTGCCTTTGTGCTTTGTCTTTATTTGTCTTCAATTCTTTTTCTCCCTTTTCTGCTTTTAAATGAGCATTTTATATTATTCAATTTTCTCTCTTCTTAGCATATCAATTATATTTCTTTTAAAAACATTTTTAGCAGTTGACCTAGTGTTTGCAATATGAATTCATACATTTACAACTAACCCATGTCTACTTTCTAATGCTGTGATGCTTCAAAGTAGAGCAGGTGCTTAGAGCATTCCCATTTCTTCCCTCCTGTTCCTTAACACTGCTGTCACACATTTCTTTTTAGCATTTCTTGAAAGGCAGGTCTACTGATGACAAGTAGACCTCAATTTTTGTTTTTCTGAGAAAGTATTTCTCCTTTACTTTTTTAAAATCAATTTTATTGATACATATTCACAAAACATCCAATTCATCCAAAATGTACAATCAATGGTGTTTGGTATAATCAGATAGTTTTGCATTCATCACGTCAATCATTATTAGAGCATTTTCATTATTTCAATAATAGTAATAATAAAAAAACAGACAAAGAAAAATCCTCATTTCTCAATCTCTCTCTGTTTCCCCTGCAGTACATAGCTTTTATTTCTGGCTATCCTTGAAAATTATTTATTTGGTTAATAAGCAGTTTTATTGAGATATATTCACATACCATATGATCTATCCAGTGTATTTATACTAAATAGCTTTTAGTATAATCACAATGTTGCACATTCATCATCTCAAAAATTTTAGAGCAATTTCATTACTACAAAAAGAAAGACTCCATGCCCCTTAACATTCCTTCCCCAGCCTTACATAAACACTAATCTAATTTCATCTTTAAAAATTGATTTATATTTACATTTTATATAACCGAAATCATACTATGTAGTACTCTGTGTCTGGTCTTTTTCACTTAATATAATGTGGTTTTCTTTGGTCTGATATTAACATTTTATAGTATTAACATACATTGTTCACCTTCAAAGAAAAATACTCATATATGCAATTTTACCCATATTCATATTTCACATAATATAATTATATTTCACATAATATATTTAGCTCATAATAGCACAATCATACAGTATTTGTCCTTTTGTGTCTGGCTTGCTTCACTCAACATAATATCCTCCAGTTTCACCCATGTTGTCATACATTTCACGACTTCATTTCTTCTTACTGTGGCATAATATTCTATCAGTGCATATTCCACAATTTGTTTATCCATTCATCAGTTGATGGACATCTGGGTTGTTTCCAACTTTTGGCTATCATAAATAACACTGCTATGAACATCAGTGTGCAGATGTCTATTCATGTCACTGCTCTCAGTTCTTCTGTGTATATACCTAGAAATTGTATTGTCAGGTCCTGTGGCAAGTCTATATTCAACTTCCTTAGGAAATGCCAAACAGTCTTCCACAGTGGCTGTACCATTCTACATTCCTAACAATAGTGAAAAAGCATTCTTATCTCTTCTCATCCTCTCCAACATTTACAGTTTTCTCATTTTTTAATAGCAGCAACTCTAATAGGCATGAAATGATATCTCATTGTAGTTTTGATTTGCATTTTCCCTATCATTGGTGATGTTGAACATTTTTTATGTGTTTCTTCACCATTTGTATTTCTTCTTTGGATAGTTGTTTTTTCAATTCTATTGCCCATTTTTTAATCGGATAGTTTGTCTTTTTATTTTTGAGTTGTATGACCTTCTTATATATTAAGGATATTAAAGCTTATTAGACATGTGATTGCCAAATATTTTCTCTCGTTGAGTTGGCTGCCTTTTCACTCTTTTGACAAATTCCTTTAAGGTGCAAATATGTTGAATTTTGAGGAGGTCCCATTTATCTATTTTTTCTTTTGTTGCTCCTGCTTTGGGTATAAGGTTTAAGAAATCATCACCTACCACAAGATCTTGAAGATGTTTTCCTACATTTTCTTCTAGAAGTTTTATAGTAGTTTTTATATTTAGATCCTTGATCCATTTCTGGAAGAACTTGAACAAGATCTGTATTAGGTCATCTTTGAATGATTGGTAGAATTCACCAGTGAAGTCATCTGGTCTTCCCTTTCCATCTTTGGAAGGATTTGATGACAGCTTTAATCTCTTCACTTGTGATTGGTTTTTGAGATATTCTATTTCTTATAGGTCAGTCCATCTCGTCTACATTTTCTAGTTTCTTGGCACACAGTTTTTCATAATATCCTCTTATTATCTTTCTTATTTCTATGGGGCCATTGGTAATGTCCACCCTCTCATTTCTGATTTTATTTATTAGTCTTCTCTCTTTTCTTCTTTGACAGTCTAGCTTTTGTCAATTTTGTTGATATTCTCAAAGAACCAGGTTTTGGTTTTGTTGATTCTCCGTATTTTTGTTGTTGTTGTTCTTGATTTCATTGATTTCTGCTCTGATCTTTACTATTTCTTTCCTTTGGCTTGGTTTGGGGTTAGTTTGCTGTTCTTTTTCTAGTTCTACCAGGTGTGCAGTTATATAATCAATTTTAGCTCTTTCTTCTGTTTTTAATGTAAGCTTTGAGGGCTGTAAATTGTCCTCTCAGCACTGCCTTTACAGTGTCCCATAGGTTTTGATATTTTGTGTCCTCATTTTCATTCATTTCAAGATATTTGTTGAATTTTCTTGCAATTTCTTCTTTGACTCACTGATTTAAGAGTGTGTTGTTTAATGTCATATTTTTGAATTTTCCTTTTTTCTGTCCATTATTTATTTCTAGCTTTATTTCATTATGATCAGAGAAAGTGTTTTGCATAATTTCAATCTCTTTTAATTTATTGAAACTTGTCTTCTGACCCAACATATGGTCTGTCTTGGAGAATGATTCATAAACACTTAATAAAGAATGTATATCTTGCTGTTTTGTGGTGCAATGCTCTATAGATGTCTGTTAAGTCTAGGTCATTTATCATATTCAAGCTCTCTGTTTCTTTATTTATCCTCTGTCAAGATGTTCTATCTAGTACTAAGAGAGGTGTATTGAAGTCACCAACTATTATAACTATTATTGTACAGACATCTTTTTCTCCCTTCAGCTTTGCCAGCATGTGCCTCATGTATCTTGGGGCATGGAGATTAGATGCATAAATAGTTAGTATAGTTATTTCTTCTTGCTGAATTGCCCCTTTTATTAATATATAATGACCTACTTCATCCCTTATAAGAGTTTTGCATTTAAAATCTATTTTGTCTGATATTAGTATTGCTACTCCAGCTCTTTTTTTGTTACTATTTGCATGGAATATCTTTTTCCTACCTTTCACTTTTAACCTGGTTGTGTCCTTATGTCTGAGATGAGTCTCTTGTAGACAACATATAGATAGCTCATATTTTTTAATCCATTCTATCAGTATGTGTCTTTTGATTGCGGAGTTCAAGACATTAACATTCATTGTTATTTCTGTAAAGGCATTACTTATTTCATCCATTTTGACTTTGGCTTTCTGTTGTCATATTGTACTATCGTCTATCTTTTTACCCTTTAATTTACCCTTTCTAATAATGTTGATTTCTACGCTCTTCTCCAAGTCTCTCACCCTTCTTTTTTTCCTTTCAGGCTGCAGTACTCCATTTAGCATCTGTTGGAATTCTGGTCTTTTGGTAACATATTCTATCATTTCTCTTTGTCTCTGAAGACTTTGAGCTCCCCTTCATTTTTGAAGGACAGTTTTGCTGATATAGAAATCTTGGCTGGGAGTTTTTCTCTTTCAGTACTTTAAATTCGTCATACCACTTTCTTCTCCCCTGCATGGTTTCTGATGAGAGGTTGGCACTTATTCTAATCAAGTTTCCCTTGTATGCGATGCTTTGCTTTTCTCTCACTGCTTTCAGAATATCTTTATCTTGGTTACTTATCATTCTGAATAGTAGGTGTCGTGGAGTAGGTCTATTTGGATTTATTTTGTTTGGGGTGCATTGTCTTTCTTCAATATTGATATTTATATCCCTCATAAGTTGTGGCAGTTTGATGTTATTTATGAATTCCAAAAAGAAATATAGATTACAGGGGGTGGATGTGGCTCAAACGGTTGGGTGTCCATCTGCTATATGGAGGGACCTGGGTTCGATCCCTGGGACCTCCCGGTAAAATAAAAAAATATATATAGAAGGTGCATGGGCTGCTAGGTTCTGTGTGCCAGTGAGCCGCCAGACCCCGGGAGCCAGGCAGCAAGATGATGACGTAACAGGAAAGAGACGCAGGGGAGACACAAGACGAGATGCTCCGAAAGCTCCAAAAAACCAGAAGCCGAGGTGGCGCAGAGGGCAGAACACCTCTCTCCTACATCGGAGGTCTCCAGGATTGAATCCAGGTGAAGATTGGAGGAGGAGGATGAGAAGAGATGAAACAGACACAGAGAGTTGCCCGGCAAATGGACACAAAACAGCAAATGGGGAAGGGGGGTTTTAAAATGGATCAAGTAAATAAATAAATCTTTAAAAAAAAAAAAAAAAGAAGTATAGATTACATTTGTAAACTGCTGTGTTTCTCTGGGTGTGATACCCTTTGATTGTATTAAATTCAGAGGTTTCATTTTACTTGATTAAATTAAGATCAGGGCTTTGATTTGGCCACATCAGTAGGATGTTGAGTCACTACCCCATTGGTGGGCAGATTCTCACACATACAAGAAGAACACAGAGGAAGAAGAGGCAGCTCCATACATGTCAGGAGAGGCTCCAGGAAGAAAGATGAGCCTGATAGCCTACAGCTGCAGCTGAACCAGGAGAGAAACAAGCCCTGGAGAGACAGATGAGCCTTATTCCAGCCTACAGCTGAGATTGGAAGAAGCTGGGACCACGGAGGCTTAAGAGGAAGAGGAAGACTGAACCCTCACAGAGACTGGCAACCATCTTGTTCCAAGATGTGGCAACAGACTTTAGTAAGAAAAGTAAGTTATTCTGTATGGGCTTGTATCTATAAGCCTCTACCCTAAATAAATACCCTTTATAAGTGGATATCACCCCATACAGAGGGACCCCTGAGGGCTCTGGAGACACCCAGGTCCTATATAAGTGGCCCCAGAGATTGATGCCTGATTAGTGGGCTCTTCATTGGAATCTGTGCTCCTGAGTGTGACAGAGTTGGACTCAAATAAGTCCTCCCTGCACATCCATCAGTCCCTTCTATTCAAACCTATATGTGAGGCTGGAGTTGTTAGGTGTACTTCCAGAGACTGAAGCCTCTGGCCTACCTATGTGCCAGCTGTGCCTGGAATCTTGGTGGAGCTGCAACTCCTACCCTACAGCTCAATGGACTCATCCAAGTCACCTGGCGAGGAGACGATGATGGGCAATGGCCATCCAGGGAATGGAGAGGGCCTGCAGCTGCAGGCAAGATAATCCCATCCACTGTATCCATGGGATATAAGCCCTCCCTCACTTGGAGGTGGAGTGGACATCACCATCCCAGTCCCTTCAGGATTGGGGGAGGAGCGGTGGACTAGAGTGGACTTGGTGGTGTTTTGTTGTAGACATATTGTGATTCAAGCAGTGAAAGAAATTGTAAGATTGAGGTGGAGCCGGTGGCCACTGGACGTTTCTGGGGCAGGGAGAGGAGGGGCAGTTGAAATACAGGGGCTTTTTTGGGACTTGGGGGTTGTCCTGAGTGGCATGGCGGCGACAGATGTAGGCCATTTTCCATCAGCATATACCATGCAGAACTGTGTGGGAGAGAGTGTAGTCTATGATGTGAACTGTGGTCTATGCTCGTTGGCAAGGCCCCAGGATGTGTATATCCATTGCGGGTGTTGTGCCACACGGATGAGGGATGGTGCCGTGGGATGTTGTTGGAGGTGTGGGAGGTGGGGAACATGGGAATCCCTGTAATTTCTGACTAATATTTAGGTAATCTAAGTATCTTTAAAATATGTATATATATATCAAATAACATTTATGTAAACAAATGTACATATATGCATATGTATTTATATATGATTTTACAAATATTGGTATGTATTGTGAAAAATTTGATTTTTACCCACAATAAAAAAAATAAAATGAAATGAAATGAAATAACCCAAATTGATTTCAAATTATTAAATTAATTTTTTTAAAAAAGTCAACAGACTTCTGGTACTTTGCATCAGCACCCTTTTAGCTGACGAATACATAAGGGAAGTCATTATATTCTCAAATATTCTTTCTCCCCCTTTTCCCTTTTTCTCTTCATTCTGGGACACCAATAATGTGTGTTTTTGAATTTCACATTGTCTTTCAATTCCCTAAGACCCTGTTCCATTTTTTTTTTCATTCTCTTCTCTTTCTGTTCTCTCTTTTCCAGTTCAGATGTTCAATCTTCAAAATCACTAATTCTGTTTTCAGGCCATTCAAATCTACTTTTATGTACCTCTAATGTATTTTTAATCTCATCTCTTGTGTCTTTTTTACCATAAGGTCTGTTACTTTTCTTTGCAGACTTTCAAATTATTCTTTGTGCTTACCCAGTGTCTTCTTAATATCCTTTATCTCTTTAGTTATATTTCCTTTCAATTCTTTAAATTGATTTAGGAGAATTGTGTGATTATCATTGATTAATTTTTTTAAGTCCTGTATCTCTTGGTCCTTTGGCTGGGCGATCTCTTCCTGTTTCCTAGTAAGGCTTGTCTTTTTTTTTTTTTTTTTT
>JAQZBX010028217.1:0-14264 GCA_029593785.1 Cabassous unicinctus | reverse complement strand
TTTCTCCCAGAAATTAATTAACTGATAGACCCAATTGCAATTTTGGCCCATGCAATTTTCAGACCAACCAGCAGATAGTGCTTGTTGGTTCACGTTTCCACCTAGGTGTGTCTCTCAGTTTTCCTTTTTTTTGGTCTGGCCAGAGCCGAGATTCAAACCAGACTCCACTGACTGAATTCACTGAAAAAAATCCTGCCAAGTCCCCATTCCTTTTCCATTGTAACTGCTAACAGGGAGGTTGATATCTGCTCCCCTCTCAGTCAGTTGCAATGAGGCAAGTGTTTTACCCCCACTTAATATGTTGGGGGTGGGGGAGCAGAGCCTTTCTCAGCCACTGGGAGGTTTAGTAACTCACAGTTTGATGTTTTGGGTTCTTCATCGTTCTGTTCCTCACCCTCCTGGAAGTCATGAAGCATTGTGCTGTTCTGTTGACCCTCAAAACAGGTCCCTTGGGCAGCTTTTGGCTTTTTCCCATTGTTTTTGTGAGACCTGAGCCTTTTATGCATAATCAGACACCATCTTCCTACAACCTCTCCTTCACTTTTGAAAGATAATTTTGCTAGATATAGAATTCTAGGTTGGTGGTTTTTCCTTTCAACACTTTAAATATTTTATTCTATTATCTTTTGTTTGTATGTATTTCTATAGGTAAGGTGTTTTTTACCTCCTGGCTTCTTTTAAGATATTCTCTTTACCTTTGATTTTCTGCAGTTTGAATACCATATAGCTAGGTATAGCTTTTTGGTATTTATCCTGCTTGGGTGTTCTCTGGATCTAGTTTGTAGTCTTTCATAAATTTTAGAAACTTCTCAGCCATTGTTACTTTAAATATTTCTTCATTTCCTTTCCTTCTTTCTTCTTGATCTGGTATTCTTATTACGCATGTGTTGTACCTTTTGTAATTGTTCCAGAGATCTTGAATATTCGGTTCTGGTTTTGTTGTTTTGTTTTTCATTCTTTTTTTTCTTTGCTCTTCAGTTTGGGTAATTCCTATATATATATATATATACACACACACACATACATACGTATATGTATATGTATATGTATGTGTGTGTATATATATATCATGTATCATTGAGTCTTTCCTTGGCCTTAGCCAATATATTGATGAGTCCATAAAAGGTATTCTTCATTTCTGTTTTGGAGATTTTGGTTTCTAGCATCTCTCTCTGTATATTACCCATATGTTCTTTTATGCCTCTTTTAGAAAAAGGGCCCTTAGCATGTTAGTCATACTTATTTAAATCTTTCAGTCTGATTAATTCCAACATCTTTACATATCTGAGTCTCTTGCTTGCTTTGTCTCTTCAGACTGTGCTTTTTGCCTTTTAGCATAGATTGTCATTTTTGGTTGAAAGCCAGACATGATGGGTAAAAAGAAGTGTGGTAAATAGGCCTTTCGTGTGAGGTTTTATGTTTATCTGACTAGTATTTAGACTTTGTTTACTGTTTGCTAGACTGTGTTACTATTTAGGTATTAGAACTTAAAATTTCCTCTTGTGTCCTTGTTTTTGTCTCCTCTGTTTTTTGGAGTTTGCCTTTGAGATTCCTTTCTAAATAGAGTCTTAGTCATGCACTTCTTTTCAGCTGTATTAATGTTGTGGCAATATTTTTTTGGGGGTAGTGTCCTATAAATCTTATGATTTGGCCTGTGTTTTAGTGAAGCTTTGCCCTTGACTGTGACATTTGTAAGTACTTCTCACCTTTCTTTTTTACCCTGTTGAGTGAGACAGGAAGGCTCGAGAAGGCTGGAGTTGGGTAGTTCTCTTCCCCCACATTGGCTAAGCTCTGATAAAAATAGTTTCTTTGATGATAGGCCTTTGTTAATGAGAACAAAAAATGCTCTAGATGTATTTCAGAATGGTTACCTTCCCCTCTTCCTAGAAGAAACATAAGGGA
Source organism: Cabassous unicinctus (assembly GCA_029593785.1). NCBI lineage: Eukaryota > Metazoa > Chordata > Mammalia > Cingulata > Chlamyphoridae > Cabassous > Cabassous unicinctus. The sequence continues at coordinate 12,362 of JAQZBX010028217.1, read as the reverse complement.
AATTTCCTCTAGTTTTTAAATGTTTTTTTGGAGGTACCAGGGATTAAACCCAGGACATTGTACATGGGAAGCAGGTGCTCAACCACTGAGGTACATTCACTCCCCAAATTTCCTCCAATATTTACAGTGAGAACAAATTGGACACACAATGGAATATTACTCAGCTGTAAGAAGGAATACAGTGCTAAAAAATGGGATAGCATGGATGAATCTTGTGGACCTTATGTTGAGTGATGCAAGCCAGTTATTGAAAATAATACATGACCTCACTAATATGAATTAAGCAAATTGAGCAGACTCAGAGAGCTAATGTCTGGAAGATAGGTTTATAAGAAATAGAAAGGGAGAAGAATGTTGTAAGCCAATGCCCATATGGGCATAATCTATGATAAGGTGGAAGTGTGTAGTTCGACATTGAAGGGATATGACAGGTGGGTAGTGATACTATTGGGTTGGGTGGTGCAGGTTTGACAGGTGGGTAGAGTCGGGAAGGAGGGTTGGGTGGTCCATGGAACTGGGGGTAAGGTTAGGGGAGGGACCAGGTAAAACCTGGGGGTTGGGGATATGTTGTTGAAAGCACAGAATTGGGAAGGCTCTTATGGCAATATGACAAGGAAGTTTTACTGGTTTAGGGCGTTGTATGGGGAGGCATTCAGGGCAGTGCACACCTGGGGCAGTCTTCTAGGGAGTATGTGAGTGATCATTTTGTCATAATGTGTTGTATCAGTGGGTGGAGACCCACATAATGAGTGGTAAGGAGCTGGACTCCCATCCTGGGGAAGACCGATATTTTCTCAGAGGGGCAGGAGTCTCTTGAAAGCATTGGTGGTTCCTAAAAGGGGTGGACAAACCAGTGTGTCAAGACCTCAGTGTTGTTAAAAGTAATTATGAATCTTGTCATCCACGTAATAAAGCTGGGTGGTCACCATGGGCCCTGAGGGGAGAGGGAGGGAGGAATAGAATAGATGGAACAGTGTTCTACATGATCTTGTAGTGATGAACACAGGCCATGCTAAATATTATCCAAATTTATAAAAGTTTATGGTCTAAAATATAAACCATAATGTAAACCATTGACTATGGTTAGTAGCAATGTCTCATTGTTTGTATATCAGTTGTAATAAATGTATGATACACATGTAAAAAGGTATTAATATGAGAAGGGGGGAAAAGGGAATGATGTTGAATATATGGGAGTCCCCTGCATTCTGTATGTGACTTCACTGTGACCTAAAACTTCTTTGAAAACAAAAAGAAAAAAAGTATGACACTGGGGAATAAATAGAAAAAAATGTCACTACATAGAAGACAGCAGATATTACAGTGATGAAATGCAAAATGTCAAAAAAAACTTTTTAGTATTTTTCATTATTTTTTAATACCCCAAATTTTAAACTTTATTTTATTTTTGTTTCCTTTAAATTTTTATTTATTTTATTTCTTATATCTAAACCTAACATTATTATTTCATTTTCCTATTAATTGTTTTTGGCTATTTTATTGGCTTCATTTTTGAAGAAGCTTTGGATCACAGAAGGTTTATACCTGAGGCAGGGGAAAATAATTGGTGTGGGGTATCAGTGATTGGGATACATGGGAGGAAGTTTACCTGGACATACATATAAGTTATATAAATGTGTTCAAATATTTACAGGGCATTGTCACAGTGGATGGAGATTCACACAATAATGGAGAGAATATTGAATTCCTATCCTGGAGAGCTCTGCCACATTCTCTAATGGAGAAGCAACTGTACACTTAGCCTAGTGTTGTGATGTGCCTAATAGTTGCCTCCTGAGAGCCTCCTTATTGCTCAATTGTGGCCTCTCTCTAAGCCAAACTTCCTCCCAGCATAGGACATGACTCCCAGAGATAAGCCTCTCTGGTACCATGGGATTACGACCAATGCAACTGCAAAAAGACCTCAAATAAAAGGGGGAAAATGTAAAGACAAATGAGTTTATATGGCTAAGAGACTTCAAAGTAACTTGGGAATTCATCCAGAATTAATGCTTATACACATCTCAGCAAGATCTCATAGACTCCCAAAGTGGGTACTACCTCAAATATTTGGTCTCCTGAGGACTCTGGAGACACCCAGGTCCTATGGTCAGGACAGATAGCTCTGGAGTTTGGGGCTTTGCCAGTTGGCCTTACTTTAGAGTTTGTGCTCTTGAGACTGACAAAGTTAGACTCAGTTATGGTTTCCTTACACAAGGTTCATCTGTCCCTTCTATTTGAACCTAAACTTGGTGTTGGAGTTCATAGGTGTACATCTGAGAGACTGGAATCTTTGGGCTATCCATGTGCCAGCTGAGCCATCAGCCTCAGTGGAGTTGCAACACCTACTCTCCAGTTCATTGGACTCACCCAGGACAATTAACAAAGATGTGAGGATTGACAACCACCATACGAAAGAAACAAGATAGCCTACAGCTGCAAGCAAGACAGTCCCATCCATTGGATGTATGGGAATGGAGACCCCTCTCACTTAGTGGTGGAGTGGACATTACCATCCCAGAATCCTCAGGATTGAAAATGAACTATGGACTAGGGTGGACTTACTGGTATTCTACAATAGACTTGTGATTATGGCAATGGAAGAAATTACAGCATTGATGTGGAGGCAGTGGCCACTGGAGGCTCTGGGGGGCAGGGGGAGGGAAAGACCAGTGAAATCTGGCATTTTTTTCAGGACTTTGGGATCATTCCAAATGGCATTGCAATGACAGATGTATGCCATTATATATCTTCCCACAGCCTGCAGAATTGTGTGGGAGAGTGTAAACTGCAATGTGAACTATGGTCTCTGCTCAATGGCAATGCCCCAGGATGTGTTTAACAATTGCAATGAATGTGCCACACTAATGAAAGATGTTGTTTTTGTGGAGGGTGTGGGTGGTATGGCAGCAAGGCATATGGGAATCCCTATATTTTTTGTGTAACATTTGTGTAATCTAAGTATCTTTAAAATATATATATATATATTAAAAAAACCAACTGGGTAAAAATCATAAAAGTGTTGGAGAGGCCAAGGTTTGGTCCCCTGGAGTTTTTAACTCTCAAGTTATTTCACACTGAGCCTCCAAAAATTTGTGAATTAGATTTTAAATGTTCCTATCAGTACTGACCCCAGCCATGGTTTCTGCTGTGAACTGTGATTCTCTGTATCTACCTCTTTGTCCAGTTTCCAGAGTGATGATGACATCACTTATTTGATTAACATAAGAAGACTTGTTCAGTTTGTTTACCATTTTTCTTTTTGTGAGAATGGGTGTGATGACTTCTAAACTCTTTATATGTCAGAACAGATGCTTTAAGACCACACTTTAATTCAAAGAGCAAAATTTTCAAACAGATGCTTACTCACTCTTGCTGTCATCTCTGAAACGACTATTTCAGAGCTTCTCTCTCTTCAAAGCTTCAACTCATCACCCTCTACTGTTACCCCTTTGGACTTCCCTGATTACTTTGCCTCATAATTTATTGAGAAAATAGATGTAGTAGGAGAGGAGCTTCCTCATTTCACCACCTATCTAGCCTCCATGGTCTCTGTCTTCTCAACTGTTTCACTGTGTCCCTGCTTGTATCAAGGCTATCCCAATACCAACTTCACACCCAAGCCTGCTCCCTCCCCAGGCTTCTGCTTCTCTGCAAATAATGACACTTTACAGTCACTCTAGACAAAACTCCAGAAGTCTTCCTAATTTTTTCTTCATTCCTCACTCCTGTATTGAGACCATCTGCAAATCCTATAGATGTTATCTTCAAAAAATCTATCATCTGACCTTTTCTGTTCCCTCCCTGGTCCAAGCCAACAACTTCTCTCACCTGGGTTATTACACTGACCTCCTATATCAGTTATGTTTAGGTTCAGAGAGATGTAACTTAACACCCTGAAATAGCAGTGACTTAAACAAAATGGAAGTTTATTTCTCTATCATGTGGAACAAGTCTAGAAATAAGCAGCCCAAAATTGGTGTGGCACCTCTGTATTATCATTAGGCATCTATGTGAACATTCTGTTCCACCATCCTCAGCAAGTAGCTTCCACACTTTCATTTCTAAGGTCATTTCATGTCTCAAGATGGCTACTGGAGTTCCAGCCATTATGTTTATGTTCCAGGTTAGTAGCAGAAGGAAGCAAAAAAAAAAAAAAATACCCTCCACTCAATGACTAGAATAAGCTCTTTTAAAGCCGCTTTCTTACCCCACCTCCTTCCACCAAAATGCTCCAAATCCTACTGTTTACAAGTCATTGAATAGAACTTAGTTATATGACTATGCCTGTTTCTAAGGTGATCAGATCTAGGAAGTTGAGATTTCAGTGGAGCATATTGCCAGAGCAAATAAAATCAGGTTTCCATTAAGAAAGAAAGAAATGACAGATAACAATTAAGTGACAACCAGCAGTCTCTGCCATCCCTCCAACAGTCCTTCTTGCTCCTAGCCTTCTGCTCCACAGTCTGTCCTCCACACAGAGCCAGAAACTTGCTAGTGGCTCCCAATGCACTCAGAGTAAAAGCCTTGTAGTGAACTACAAGGCCCTACACAACCTTTGTCCATTTGCGGCTTTGACTTCATCTCCTATCCCTTTCCTTACCCACCCTGCCCCACTGTCATTTATCAGACATACTAAGTGGGCTCCTCTATCAGGACCTTAGCATTTGTGACTTTCTCTGCCTGGAAAGCTCTTTTCCCAGATCACCATATAGCTTGACTTTTACCTCTGTCAAATGTTACCTTTTCAAAGAGTCTTCCCTGACTACCCCATATATAATGCACACACATGCCTACATTCCCTGTCCCCCTGGCCCTCTTTCATTTTCTCTGTAGAACTTACCATCACCTGACATGTTATTATTTTTTGCTCATTTGTTGTGTAAATCTCCCCACTAGAAAAATTAGCATCATGAAGGCCATGATATCTCTTTTGTTCACTGCTCTATCCCCAATGCCTGGAAGAGTGCTGAATAAATAAATATTTACTCAATAATAAAACCAAGGAATAGTTTTTATGATGAAGAGTCTGAAGTTCATTTGGTCAAATCTCATTATTCCATTGCTGACCAACTGGGGATGTGATGTAGGGGGAGTGGAGAGGTGGTTTGCATCCTACTAGAACATCCCAATGATCTCAAAGAAATCACTTGAAGTTGAGAATGGACAAATGTATTTGTTGGTAGAATGAAGGTATGCAGTCCTCACTCCCTCCACAGCCTCTGGTTTAATTAGCAATCCAGTGATTTCCCATAGCTTTCAATGCCTCGTGGAGTCATAAAAGGAATAGGAGGGAGCAGATGTAGCTCAAGTAGTTAAGCACCTGCTTCCCATGTATGAAGTCCCAGGTTTGATCCCCAGTACCTCCTAAAAGATAAAAAAAAAACAAAAACACAATGGTCTGTGGCTTTTGGTACTGTTCACTTCAGCAGAAGAGCCACTGATCTTCAGGGCAGCAGCTTACTTCACTCCCTGGGGGAAGCCAGCTCTCTGAGCTTTGGCTTTGGAAGATTCCTCTTCTTTTCCTGATTTCCTGGAAGAGGGCCTGCTTCAGGAAAGTTTCTTGAGCTGAAATACCCATATTGCAATAATGGTGTATTAGGGTTCTCCAGGGAAACAGAACCAATGAGAAATATCTGTAAATGAAGGTCCTTGATCAGTTCCCATGAGATGTTGGCTGTCTAAATTAGAGCAGGTAATTCTATCTCTGAATGCTGAACTCACTTCCCCTTTTAAGGCCTTCAACTGATTGGATGAGACATCACCATTGCTGACAGTTACCTCATTAGTGGACTGTAGATGTAATCATCCATCAATGCAATCAACTCACTGATGATTAAAGTCCATGAAATGCCCTTGTGTTACAATTAGCCCAGTGCTTGCTTGACCAGACAACTGGGCACCATTATCTGGCTGAGTTGACACATTAGACTAGTCATCACAAATGATAACTCAGGGGAAGCAGGAGTGGCTCAGGCGATAGAGACCCCGTTTACCATATGGGAGGCCCCAGGTTCACTTCCCGGGGCCTCCTTGTGAGGGCAGGCCAGCCGGCCCACGCAGCCTAGTGGGCTGATGCAGCAAGCCCTCACAGCAGGAAGCGGGTGTGGCTCAACTGATAGAGCCCCCGTTTACCATGTGGGAGGCCCCGGGTTCGCTTTCCGGGACCTCCTTGTGAGGGCAGGCCGGCCCGCACGGCGCGAGGGGCTGATGCAGTGGGACCTCACAGCAAGGGGAAGATAAGCAGACACAGAGAAGACACACAGCGAATGGACACAGCTAGCACAAGCAGCAAGCGGGGGATACATAAATAAATAAATAAATCTTTGGAAAAAAAAAAATGCTAACTCAGAAGCCAGCCTGACCTGTTTCTCCACCTTGAAATTGAGCAATCAAATGAGAGAAAAAGATTTTAACACTATTACTTGTTTCTAGTTTTGTGGTCCCTGGTCCAGGAACTGAGGCTTTGGCTCTCTCTACACACCTGGTGACCAGCATAGCATTTTGCATAGAGCTACACACACACAAAGAAAAAGAGGTATTACCCACACAGCCCACCCCTGTTACTCTTCTCTTGAGGAGACAAGCAAGCAAGCAAGCAAGCAAGGGAAATACTAAACAAAAAGGCTTTTAAACCTCAAATGTTTGTAATTAATAATCAAAATTAATCAAAACATTAGTTTCTGGATTACTTTCCCAAGGCAGACATAGGTTGGGAACCATCTCAGACCTTCTCCATTTAGAATAATCCTCAACCACACCTAGTCTACAGCCAGTTGGCAAAAATAGTAATCCATTGATTTTCCAGGGTATTTAGCAAACTCCCTGGCTGTTTCAGGGAAGTGCAGGCAAAACCCACCATTCTAGGCATGCCCCCAAATGATCTAGTTGTTTTTAAACTTCTCTGTCTATGAAGTGGGACTGCCAAGTCTCACTGCTAACCTTTCTGTCCTCCCTCTCTTTTCCTATTCCCTCTAGCTCAGCCCCACCAACCAGAATTGCTTTCTTTGTTGATAATTGTCAATGATGACAAAAGAGTAGGGAAAGAGACCAGGTGACCAGAAAAATAGTTCAAGGAAATGATTCAGACTATGTCATCTTCTTTCCATTCCTTTGGGCCTTTCATATCTGAATTTCCCAGTGGGGAATGGATGTAGCTTAACTGGTTGAGTACCTGCTTCCCATGTACAAGATCTTGGTTCAATCCCTGGTACCTCCTTTTAAAAAATCATATTAATTTCCTTTGGTGTTGGAAATACTTTAAGGGGGCATATCTTCATTCTTTGAAGATTGATTTGCTTTTTAGGGACAGCAACAATTTTACCAAGGCAAATCTGTGGAATAAACTGGAGGAACTCTTTGGCCAATAGACTAAGACATCGATAGAAGAGAGAATAGAAAGAAAACAAAAGGATAAAGGGAGAAGAAAGAAACTGGATAACACTGGAAATGGAGGTAGAAAGTCTCTAACTACAGTCAGGGATTGTGGTGCCCTCCCTCTATGTGACAGTCCTTTTAATGCTGACCCAACAAAGTGTGGGGTCAAGGAGCACATATGGATGGGAGACAACAAAAACCAGACACTTGGGGGCCAAAAAGCTATTGCTTATAACCTGATACTCAGGGACAAATAAAATTGCTTATACTGAAACTCCTACACAATGGCACAACTCTTGGAAATTTAGATTTTAACTTACACTTAAGGTTAAATATATTTCAAATTAAAAATTGCACTCAACAGTCTGTTCCTTGTGACTCATCAGTGTGTTATCATTGGCCATCTAGAGGCTCTGCTGGAAGTTGTCTCACTCTTGTCACTACTTTTTACAAAGTGCCATAGAACCTTAATATAGATACAATAAAAGGGAAAAAAACTTTAAAATCAAATACTGACTCCATCGATTATGTGGTATTTTCAATTGTCTCTTATTCAATCATGGACCTTTTGAGTTGAATGTCTAGTCAACCTTAAATCCTCATTTCCAAGATTCTTGTAAATTAGAATATTAAGCTAATCCCTTTCTCATTTTAGAGATCATTGGTGTTAATGCATGACAGCAAAAATCAATGTAGACATGATACCTTTTTTCCTCCCATCTTATCAATGTCATTAGTCCTCATTCAATGGCAATGTCACATACCTTCCTGTCTGCCTAAGAAGAAATATTGATCAGGCTTTGCAAAGTCCTTTGAAATAATCTTTTGAAGCACAATCCCAAACCGAACTATGAAGATGGGGAGTCAGCTTTCCAGTCATAAAGCTTAGAATTAGGAACCCCAAGATCATCTTAAAAATATATTTATGAAAATACTAGAGATTGAATATATTCTCCTAACTCTGCAAATTACTAGACTTGTGAGTTATTTGCTTAAAACTCTTTGCAATTCAGTTTTCACTTTTGTAAAAGATGGATAATTGGGTCTGTCCTCCTGGAACAGTAGGGCTTCCATTTGGATCCAGAGCATACTTGTGTGGTGGGAAAAAACACCACCAGCTCATTGCTCTTCTCTATGTCACTAGCAGGGAACTCATCCAAGAAATTACCTTACCAGGGAAATAACTGCAGAATGCCAGGCAGTGCAGAATCATTTTAAAGAGCAAACAGTTTGGAAAGTAGAAGAAGCTTAGGGAACAAATGTGATCCTGGACTCTTATCTTGATCTGAATTATCTGAGCCTTATTGTTATACTATGAGAGACAATAAAACACCTTGCAGCCAGTGGTAAAATTAAATGCATTCTTTCAGGGCTAGGTACATGCAAATTAGAATACAAAAGATCCTTTTTGAAGATGAGAAAAATAGAATACAAACAAATTACATAATCTGCACAAGTTTATGTTGTCTGTAAGTGGTTGGTGACAACAGAACTCAAATACAGATCTTGTGAATCCATCTCTAATACTTTTTTGACAATGAATTGATTTTTATTTAGGTCACTGACTCCACTATTTTTCTTTTCTAATTACTCTAGCTAGAACTTCCAGCAAAATATTGAATAACAATTGTGACAGTGGGCATCCTTGTCTTATTCCTGATCTTAGAGGGAAAGATTTCAACCTTTTCCCACTGAGTATGATGTTGGCTGTGAGTTTTTCATATATTCCCTTCATTATGTTGAGGATTTTTCCTTCTACTCCTATCTTTTGAAGTGTTTTTATCAAGAAAGGATGCTGGATTTTGTTGAATGCCTTTTCTGCATTGATCAAAATGATCATTGGTTTTTTCCTTCAATTTGTTAAGGTGGTGTATTATGTTGATTTTCATATGTTGAAACACCCGTGCATACCCGGAATAAATCCCACTTGGTAATGATGTATAAGCCCTTTGATATGCTGTTGGATTCATTGGCATGCATTTTCATTTTGAGAATTTTTGCATCTACATTCATTAGAGAGATCTGTAGTTTTCTTTATTCATAGTGTCTTTATCTGGTTTTGGTATTAAGGTGATGGCTTCATAAAATGTGTTGGGTAATTTTCCCTTCTCTTCAATTTTTTTGAAGAGTTTATACAAGATTGGTGTTAATTCTTCTCAAAATGCTTGGTAGAATTCACCTGTGAAACCACCTGGTCCTGAACTTTTCTTTGTTTGGAGATATTTTATGACAAAGTCAATCTCTTTAAATGTGATTGGTTTGTTAAGTTCCTATATTTCTTGTAGCATCAGTGTAGGTTGTGCATTTCTAGAATTTGTCCATTTCATCTAGATTTTCTAGTTTGTTGATATACAGTTTCTCATAATATCTTCTTGTGATCATTTTTATTTCTGTTAGGTCATTGGTAAGTTCCCCCCTCTCATTTCTGATTTTATTTATTTGCATTTTCTCTCTTTTTTCTTTGTTAGTGTAGCTAAGGGTTTGTCAATTATTTTGATCCTCCCAAAGAACCAGTTTTAAGGTTTATTGATATTCTCAATTGTTTTTTTTGTTGTTGTTGTTTTTCTCAATTTCATTTATTTCTGCTCTAATCTTTATTACTTCTTTCTGTCTGCTTCCTTTGGAAATGGTTTGTTCTTCTATTTCTAGTTTCTCCAGTTGTTAAGTTACATCTTTGAATTTAGCTCTTTCTTGTTTTTTAATATAGACTTCAAGGCTATACATTTCCCTCCCAGCAATGCCTTAAATATATCCCATAAGTTTTGATACTTTGCAGTCTTTTATTCATTTGTCTCAATATATATACTAATTTCACTTACAATTTTTTCTTTGACCCACTGATTGTTTAGTAGTGTGTTGTTCAGCCTCCAAACATTTGAAAAATTTCCCCTATCCCATTTGTTATTGATTTCCAGTTTCATTCCATTATGATCTGAGAAGATTCTTTGTAAAAATTCAGTCTTTTTATGTTTATTGATAAATTTATTGCAACCTAACATGTGGTCTATCCTGAAGAATGGTTCCTGAGCTCTAATGAAGGATGTATAACCTGCTGATTTTGGATGCAATGTTCTGTATATGTCTGTTAGGCCTAGCATGTTTATCATATTATTCAAGTCTTTGTTTCCTTCTTGATCTTCTGTCTAATATTTCTATCTAATGATGTGAATGGTGTGTTTAAGTCTCCAACTATTATTGTAGAGATGTCTGTTTCTCCAATCAGTTTTGCTTGAGTTTGCCTCATGTATTTTGGAGTACCCTGGTTAGGTGCATAGACATTTATGACTGTTATTTCTTTCTGGTGTTTTGTCCTTTTTATTAGTATATAATGGCCTTTCATATCTCTTATAACTTTTTTTGCAGTCAGTTATGTCCAATACTAGTATAGCTACTCCTGCTCATTTTTGGTTAAAATTTGCATAGAGTATCTTTTCTCAACCTTTCACTTTCTGCTGTTTTGTATCCCTGGGTATAAGGTGAGTCTTATAACATATAGAAGGCTCTTTTTATTTTTAATTCATTCTATCAGTCTATATCCTTTGATTGAGGAGATTGATCCATTCACATTCACTGATATTATTGTAAATGCATTATTTATTTCCATCATTTTATTCTTTGATTTTCAAATGTCATATCTTATTTTTGTCTTTTTACTCTTTTGGTTATCCTTTGTGCTATTCTTTCTTCTATACTCTCTTCCAAGCCCCTCTCTCCTTTTTCTTTCAGGCTTTAATGCTTCCTTTAATATTTCCTGCAAAGGTGGATTCTTTTTTATGAACTCTTTTAGTTTCTGTTTGTGAATATTTTACACTCACCCCCATATTTGAGGACAGTTTTGCTGGATAAAGAATTCTTGGCTAGCAGTTTTTCTGTTTCAGTATCCTAATTGTATCACTGTGTTCTCACCTCTAAAGTTTCTGATGAGAAATCCACACTAAACTTTATTCATCATCCTTTGTATGTGATGGTTTGCTTCTCCCTTGCTGCTCTCCTGCAAGGCCGGAGTACTCTACCCCTCAATTTTGTGAGCCCACAGAAAAGTGGCCACCAGGTGACACGCAACAACCAACATGAAGAGTCAGCTCACACCTCCTTCGCTGCAGGGCTCCCAGTAGGCTCAGACTGAACATGTCCACTGCCAAATTGGTTGGGATTAGGGGACATGGAGGAGAGATACTTTTGAAAAGAAAGCTCCTATAAAGAAGGCAATTCTGAAAAGAGCAGACATGAATGAAATAGGAAATAAGCCCATCCTAGAAACAAGGTAACAAAGCTCTAATTCTGTTTTGTGGTGGTGGTGTTAGTGGTGGTTCAAACATATATAAGTAAAATGAATAAATCACTAGTCAAACTGATGATTATGGGGAAAAAATAAACACATCTGGAGTCAAAGCATATACACATCCTCAAAAGAACCTATAGACACTGACAGGACAGAAAGGATTGTATGAAATACTGAGGCCTATGAAGCTGGGCCACAAAGAGCTAAAGGTCCCAAGTCTGAAAACCCAGCTTGCAAAGCTGACACACACACAACACTCATGCCAATCATAATATATTCAAAATTCTTTTCAGTGAAAGAAATCTAAGCCATTATTGAAAAATAAAATATCAAAACCACCAGGCACAACCCACCTAAATCTTTGCAGAAAGAAAAATTGTGTAAAATTTTTCACAGTTTTCTTCCAAAGAAGGAAAAAAAGTGACCTCAATCACACAAATGCTCACAGATGGGAGAAAAAATGAGAATATGTTTCAGTTTCACTCTGATGAGGTGAGGCTGTCCTATCACTGAGGCTGCCATTGGACCAGGACCTTATAGGAAAGATCATGACTCATGGTCATCCATTTCATATATATATAGATACAAATATTTGAAGAAAGATAAAATCCATCCCTCTATGGAAATATATGCCAACCAATACCAAATAAGACAGGCTAAAGTGAATTAGAAAATAAACACACCATAGAAACAAAGGAAGTAA
>JAQZBX010028216.1:0-27915 GCA_029593785.1 Cabassous unicinctus | reverse complement strand
GTACGTGGGAAGCAGGCACTCAACCACTGAGCTACAACCTCTTCCCCCTGTATTCTTTTTTTTTTTTTACTGGGAGGTCCCGGAGATCGAACCCCGGTCCCTCTATATGGTAGACGGACGCCGAACTTCTTGAGCCACATCCGTTTCCCAACCCCTATATTCTTCTTAATCATAGTTATTTTTGCAAAAGGATTTACACTGATACATCATACAAAATGTCAACTGATCCATTTCTGCAGGCATGCTGCAGATTATCATCTCTGAACCTGTATATCACCACCTCTTAAAATAAGTTATCTTATGTTATTCAGGAAAAACTCTCAGTGTGAAAAAATCACTGTCCCTTGCTATGTGAACACATGGGCAAGCCCTGGTGAAGGGCCCCCTGGGAGGTCTGTCAAGTCTCATTCCATCAGTGGACACATGCCACGTGACAGGCCACTGCCTCTTTATCTCTAGATCCTTAAGTCATGAGTTCCCTTTGGCTCCAGACCTTGACATTGTGGAGGTCAGCCAAGGTCAGGGCATGAGCAGTATGACTCACACCCTGCACAGGGCTCTGTGCTCTCCGCTGGGCACAGGCTGGAGCACAATGAAAGCTGTGATTTTCCAGGCTCAGCTCCCAGGAGGGGATGCGCGTCTGAAACGCTGGTCCATGAAAGAAAACCTAAAGCAGCCACCAAAGTGCTGTTTATCATGTTAAAAAAGCTTCTGCTGCCTGCTCTTATCTAGTGTGTTTCTGATTTAAAGTTGTCTGCCCAGTTTGAACATGCTTTTTAGGTTCATTTAAAAGGGGGCAATCGTTGTAAAAAAAAAAAAAAATTATTGTGAAAGATTTCAAACATACATGCAAGTATTAACAATGATACAATAAACAATTGCAATACCAGGGCCAAGCTTTATGAGATTGTTCACATGCCTCACTTGCTTTGGAGTCTCTTGCCTTAAAAAACAACAAAAAAGCACACAAACTATTACAGATACAGTATACCCATCCCCAATTCCTTCCCTTCTCCCTCTCCAGTGTCAATCAGTATCATAAATTAACTGATTATCACTTCTCTACATGGCTTTATATATCCATGTATCCATAAACTTTATGTCAAATTGTTTTTGCCTGTTTTCACCTTTGAATAAAGATTACCACATCTTATCTATCATTTTGCACCTTTTTCTTGTTGTTCAGTATTATATTTATGAGATTTATCTTTTGTTGATACATGTGATAGCCAGTTTCATGCGTCAACTTGGCTAGGATACAGCCCCCAGCTATTCAGTCAAACACTAATCTAGGTGTTGCTGTGAAAGTATTTTGTAGAAGTCATTAAAGTCCATAATGAGTTGAATTTAAATAAAGGGGAATATCCTAGATAATCTGAACTCAGATCACATAGGACTTTAATCGTTGAATTTAAATTAAGGGGAATATCCTAGATAATCTGGGTAGGTCTCATTGAAGAAGAAATTCTGCCTGTGGATAGCAGCTTCAGCTTGGGCCCTTGCCCAGCATCCTAGCCTGCCCTTCCTGAAGGCCTGCCCAGTGGATTTCAGGCTTGCTAGCCAGCCTCCACAAGCCATAAACCCATTTCTTGCAGTAAATCTCTTAATAAGTCTCTCCTTCTGGTTGAACCCTGACTGATAGACTGCATGAGCATCTGATACAGTTATTTTCATTGCAATCCCAGGAGTCAGCAAACTTTTCCTGTAAAGCACAAGACTAAATTATTTTAAGATTTGTGGGCCATAATGATCTCTGATGCAACCACTCAACTCTGCCGCTGTGGTATGAAAGCAGCCACAAGCAGTATGTAAATGAATGAGCATAACTGGGTTCCAATAAAAATTTATTTACAAAAATAGGCAGTGGTGGGGAGGGGGGCAGCAAATGTAGCTCCGTGGCTGAGTGCCTGCTTTCCATGTACGAGTTCCTGGGTTCAATCCCTGGTACCTCCTTTAAAAAAAGGTAAAAAAATAAAAATTAAAAATATAGACAGCGGGCTGGATTTGACCCCTGAGCTATAGTTTGCTAACCCCCGCCGCCTTGTATACCACTATCTGAATAAACACAGTTTTTCTATTCTCCTGTTGATGGATATATTTCCATGTGGAGTCATGGAGTTTGTAAATCTTAACTAAATAGTGCCAAACTGTATGCTAAAGAAACTGTTCTAATTTACACTTCTATCAGCAGGGCATGAGAGTTCCTGTTCCTCCACATCTTGCACAACACTTGGAGCTGTCATATTTAAATTTACAATCTGGTGGAGGTAAAATTGTGTCTCATTGTAGGTTTAATTTACATTTCCCTAATGCATGACAATGAGGAGTATCTTTCTATGTGCTTATTTTCCATCTATATATCCTCTTTGATAAAATGTCTATTCAAATCTTTTGACCATTTTTAAAATTGGGTTTTTGTTTGTGGAGTTTTGTGAGTTCTTTACATATTCTGTATACAAGTCCTATTTTTGGATATGTGATTTGAAAATATTTTTTCCTAGTCTATAGTTTGTCTTTTCATTCTCTGAAGTATCTTTCAGGAGCAGAAATTTTTAAATTTTGATGAAGCTAAATTTATTTATTTGTTCTTTTATGGATCCATGTTTTTGGCAACATATCTAAGAAATCTTCGCTTAACCCAAGGCTACAAAGATTTTCCCCTATGTTATCTTCTCAACATTTTATAGTTATAGGTTTTACATTTGGGTCTATGATGCATTTTTTCTCAATCTTTGTGTAAGGTACAGAATATGGATCAAAGTTTATTATTTTTTGCATATGCATGTCCAATTGTTCCAGCACTATTTGTTAAAAAGAGTGTATTTCTTCATTAAATTGCCTTTGCATCTTTGTCAGATATCAAATGACCATCTATCTATGGGCCAACTTCTGGGCTCTCTGTTCTATTTTGTTGATCGAAGTGTCTATCCTCTTGCCAATACCAAACTCTGTTGACTGCTGTAGCTTTATAGTAATTCTTGAAATCAAGAAGCATGATTCAAATTTGTTTCTCTTTTTCAAAATTGTATTGGTTATTCTAATTCCTTTGCCTTTCCATGTTAATTTTAGAATCAACTTGTTGATCTCTATTTTAAAAATCCTGCTGAGATTTTGACTGGGTTTATGTTGAATCTATAGATCAGTCTGGGGAGAACTGACATTTAAGCCATGGACATGGGATGTGTGTTTCCATTTATTTAGGTCTTTGTTGATTTCTTTCATCAGTGTTCTCCAGTTTTCAGCATACAGATCCTGCACATATTTTGTTATATTTACACCTATGCATTTCTCTTTTTATTGTTGCTATTGAAATGGTTCTTTTTAAAATTTTGATTTCCAATTGTTCTTTGCTAGTATAGAAAAATACAATTAATTTTTGTATATTGACCTTGACTCTTACAGCCTTGCTAAACTCACTATTAGTTCTAGTTTTTTCTTTGTCCATATAGGTTGTGGGTATTTTTCTTATTGATTTGTGAACATTTTTATATATTCTGTATATTCATTCCTACAACAAATATTTGAGTGCCTACTATGTGCCAGGTACTATACCAGTGTACTAAACTTTAGTCAATTTTGTTTCTTAATATCTTCACATCCTTGTTCATTGTAAAATTTTTCAAGAAGCAGTTATTCACCTCAATTATGGAAATATTTTCAGAGTACTTGTCCATTAATTCACTCATTTGACAAATGAATTGATCATGTACAACATGCCAAGCACTGGTCTAGCTACTGGGGATACAGCATAGAAAGACAGACAAGATCCCTGCTCTTATGGATCTTATGTTCCAGTCGGGGAGAGAGACAACAAGTAAACAAGCAAATATGTGAAATTATCAGATAATGAAAAGTGCTTTGGAGAAAATAAATCAAGGTATAGGATGGAAAGGATAGGGGAGAAGACAGAGAAGAGTGGGGCATTAGATACAGTGGTCATAGGAGACCTCTCCTAAGAGACAACATTTAAGCCAAGACCTGAGGGACAAGAACAACCTGAGGCAAGAGCACTCCAGGAGGAGTCAACAGCAAGTGCAAAGGCCCTGAGTGAGGAAGAATTTGGCATGACCGAGAAGCAGGAAGGGGGCCAGAGTTTTTGGAGTATATGGACAAAAGATAGTAGTACAAGAAGAGACCGGAGTGGCAGAGAGGGGCTCAAGATAGGGCTGGCCATGATAAGGGGACTTGACTTTAAGTCCTTGGGAAATAGCAGCACATGTGCCAAGCATCTCTGGTACACAGATGATTAAGACAAAGCCCTGCCCTCAGAAGCTCATGATCAGGTGGGAGAGACAGATAAGACAGACACTTATATGAACAAGTGTACTACAATGTGAAAAGTGCTGTAACTGAGGTATGTAGGAGGTGTGGAGGTAGGTGGTGAGACCAAGGGAAGAATGATCTTTTATCCATATTTTGCAAGATAGAATTTCTACCCCACAGCAAAAACATCCAAAGTATAAAAGTTCCCTTAAAATACAAAACATATATACATATTTTAAAGTACCATCTCAGTTTCAAACTGTGATTAATAGGTCAGGGGTCCCTTCTCTGTGCTCCCGTTGTACCCTCTGCTTTCCCTGTTCAAGCTGTGTAGAGCTCATATTTCCTTGCCTCTCTATTCCCCCAGTCTCTGAGTTCCTTGAAGGCAGCGGCTGAGCCTTATTCACCATTATAAGCTCCAATCCAATGCCTGTCACTGGAACCAGGGCACCTAAGTGCTCAGCAAATGTTCAGTGTACGAGAACACATCTCTGACAGGTGATTTAGAGTCTAAAAAAAGCACACTCATAATTTAAATCATTTGCTCTTTACCACCATTCTGGGATACAGGAATGGCAGGTATTATCCCCTTTTACAGATGAGTAAAGTGATGATTGAAGAGAAAGTTACCTGCCCCGGAAAGCACAGTTATGCGTGGGAGGACAAAGCCTCAGGATCCCAAGGGCCCTAGGTTGAGGCCTTTTTCCCTCTACCCCTTATCCCAGGCTGACTTTTGGGAACATGCCGCAAAACACACAGGTCAAAATGAGGGGCTGGCTTCCACAGTAATCCACTGGAATGTCTTCTTTTTTCCATTTTTATTTATTTTTTAAATTTTTTATGTTATTATATATATATTTTAAAAGATGCTTAGATTACATAAATGTTACACAAAAATTACAGGGATTCCCATGTTCCCCACCTCCCACACCTCCCATAACATCCCACATAAACATCTTTCATTAGTGTGGCACATCACCTGCAATGGATATATACATCCTGGGGCTTTGCCACTAAGCATGGACCATAGTTCACATTGTAGACCACTCTCTCTCCCACACAGTTCTGCATGTTATATGCTAATGTAAAATGGTCTATATCTGTCATTGCAATGTCACTCAGGATAACTCCCAAGTCCTGAAAAAGCACCTCTATTACAACTGCTTTTCCCTTCCCTGCCCCAAAAGGGTCCAGTGGCCACTGGCTCACCCTCACTGTTGTAATTTCTTCCATTGCTTGAATCATTATGTCTACAACAGAATACCATTAAGTTCTAGTCCATAGCTCTTCCCCCAATCCTGAGGAGTTTGGGATGGTGATATCCACTCCACCTCCAAGAGAGAGGGGGCTTATATCCCATGGATACAGTGGATGGGATTATCCTTCCTGCAGCTGCAGGCTCTCTCCATTCCCTGGGATGGCCGTTGTCCATCATTGTCTCCTCACCAGGTGACTTGGGTGAGTCCATTGAGCTGTAGAGTAGGAGTTGCAGCTCCACCAAGATTCCAGGCACAGCTGGCACATGGGCAGGCCAGAGGCTCCAATCTCTGGAAGTATACCTACAAACTCCAGCATCACATATAGGTTTGAACAGAAGGGACTGATGGACCATGTGCAGGGAGGTCTTATTTGAGTCCAACTCTGTCACTCTCAGAAGCACAGATTCCAAAGTGGAGCCCACTGATAAGGCATTAATCTCTGGAGCTATCCCCCCTTACATGGGACCTGGGTGTCTCCGGAGCCCTCACGAGCCCCTCTGTGTGGGGTGATATCCACTTTGGTGTTCTATGAGATCCTACTGAGGTGTGCGTAAGCGTTACCTCTGGGATGACCTCCTGACTCTCTTTGAAGTCTCTTAGCCACACAAACTCATTTGTCTTTACCTTTCCCCCCTTTTATTCAAGGTCCTTTTCCAGTCATATTGCCAGTTGGCATTTGGTATTAATCCCTCGTTGCCAGGGAGGCTCATCCCCAGGAGTCATGCCCCACACTGGGGGGAAGGTAATGCATTCATATGCTGAGTTTGGCTTAGAGAGAGGCCACATTTGAGCAACAAGGAGGCTCTCAGGTGGCAACCCTTAGGCACCCCATAACAGTAGGCTAAGTTTCCATTACAAGAGCAAAGACTCGTAAGGCTAATCATCAATAACAAGAACCCATCAGTGGACCCTATTCCTTTGCCAGACACTGCCCCTGCACTCGGGAGACTGTTGCTGCTCCCTTGGAGTATGTGGCAGAGCTCACTGAAATGTCTTCTAACCACTGAGGTATCTCAAAAGTATTATTATTTGTTCCATTAAAATTTTATTGTGAAATATATTATATTTTCAGGAGAGTATAAAATTGTACAATTTGAAAAATAATTTTTTTTAAAAAGCCCCAAAGTACCCAATACCCTAGTTAAGAAACAGAACATTACCAAGACTTCAGAGCCTTCTAGGAGTCTCTCCCTAATCAAGTCCCCTCCCTCCCACCTCGAAGTAAACATTTTCCTTTCTTTTTGGTTAATCACTCTCTCTGTTCTTTACAAATTTCACAATTATATCTGTGTCTCTAAACAATATGTGTGTGTTTAGTTTTAAAACACAGAGTAGCAAGTACAAATCGAGTTGTGTAAGGAACAGACAATCTTACTTCTAACAGATGAAGACTCCCAGGAAAAGATAAGCTGTACAGAGTCCCTGAGTCAGAGTCTACACACAGATTCCAAGGGCGTTTTTAACAGTCTTCTCTGGGGAAGTCAGTGGGCAAGGTAATATCTGAGTCCTGGGACATGAAAGAGGAAAGAAAGGGTTAACAGGAGGCCTATAACCCACTTCTTCCTTATTGGATGGTGCCTCAAATGGAACACCCTATAAACCTGGTAATGGTATTTCCTAGCAAAAAGATATGGGCAGAGTCTACCTATAAAATACTTTCAACAGGAATTACCTGGTCTGTTTAGATTGGACATTGTAAAGTAAACAGAATTTATGGATTAAAGAACATGCCTGGCTGGAGAATGGGGGGAAGGGTGGACATGTAAGCATTTCCTACTTTTATAATTAATGGAATATAAAACCCGAGGAGCTCCAAAGGGAAAAAGCTTCAATTGCATACATCCTTTAAATTTCATCTGTTAATCTGAAACCAAAATGTATCCTCATGCAGGAGAAAAGAGTGCTTTTTGGAAGCTGTGTCTGATAAGTTTTGGACCCCTCCAAGAAAAGATGTGTCCTTTGAATCATTACTAAAGTTTGGTGTACGATAAGAACTGGGAATTGCATAATCTGGTTTGACCAATTGACATTTGGGGTTAACTCAGCATGGAGTTCCATAGTTAAGCATCTGGCAGGGCTGCAGAATGGTCCAGAGACTGGATGCCTAACAGAAATATAGTCATGGGAGTGGTGATCTCTGACGTATGTCTTCTAAGCTCACCACAGTATTCCCCTAACTCTCAAAAATAGGGCAAAGCAGATTGTATCCACGGGGGTGGAAAGGGGATCCCTGCAGACCCAGGCAGGGGGGTGGGTACAGGAGGGAGACAGGCCAAACACAGACAAGAATCTAGGCCAGTTTCACCCAGATGTGCGGCCTTCGATTAAAGCAAGGACAGTGGCAGCAAGTGTCACAGCGAAGACAGCCTTTCTGGCATGCCAACTCGATCCATCTGGACTATTTGCCTTCCACATGGGAACTGCGTGGAGCTGTCATCTGAGCTGTCCCCGAGTGCTCTCTTGGGGAGTGTGTCCATCTCCTTGCTGGGTTGACTCTTGCTTTCTGCATTGCGCTTCTTCCTTTTTTCTTGGTGGTCTCCTTTTGGTAGGATGTGCATGGGAGGTAAATTTCTTGATACCATGCATTTCATAAAAATATCCTTATTCTACCCGCATATGCAAATGATAGTTTGGCTGAGTATAGAATTCTAGTCTGTAATCATTTTTCTTCAAAATTTTGGAAGCATCACTCCAAGTGTTTTTGATTCCAGTGTTGCTGTTGAGAAGTCCAAATCTACTCCTATTGCTGCTCCTCTGTTTGTGTCCTTTTTTTAAATCTCTGTCTCTCTCTGGATGCTTTCATGATCTTATATTTGTCTTCACTATTATAGGAAACTTATAATGATGTGCACTGGTGTGGGTCTATTCTCATACGTTTTGCTGTGAGTCCTCTGAATTTAACAGCCCAACACCTTCAGGTCTGGAAATTTATATTGAATTACTTCATCGATTATTTTCTCCCTCCTGATTTTTCTCTCCTCTCATTTACAAAGTTCTGTTATTTAAGTGTAGAACTTCTTGGACTGTGGCTCCATTGTTCTTATCTTTTTATCTCTGTGTCACTTTGCTCTACTGTCTGGGAGAACTTCTCAGCTTTACCTTCTAATCTTTCTTTTGAATTACTTTCCTTTCTGCTCTCAAATATATAATTTCCAAAAGCCTTTTTTGTTGTTGTTGTTCTCTAAATTCTCCTTTATTATAGCATCCTGTTCCTATTTCATGGATGCAAGATCTTCTACTCCTCTGAGAGTATTTATGATAGATTATTATAGAAATGTTCATGTCTTCTTCTTCCTGAATAGCCTCTGTTTCTTCCTAGTTTCATTTTTGTTTGTTTTGATTGTTGGAGACTTCCCTCCGATGTCTGGTAATCTTGGCTGCCTGCTCATGATGAAGAATGGGGGAACTAAAATGCTGATTGGAATCTCTGAGGGCATAGGAAGGGGGATCTACAGGGTTGTCTGGGAGGCTTTTGAGGGGAGGAGGGATTTGATGCCAGTGTCTTGCTGTCATTCCTCCTGGGCTGGCCGAGTCTCCCGGAGTGGAGATTGACCATCTCCTGCCTGCAGAGTGAAGGTCTGACCACCAAGGCTCTAGAAGACCAGTGGGGGAGCCTCTGTTCAGCATTCAGCACACTTACCGTCACTTAATTTCTCTGTTATTGGCCATTCCCATTTTAAAGAAGAAACGAATCTGTTTACTGGATGAATTAGAAATCTTTCTCCACAGAAAGATAACACGTGGAGAACCACTTTTGTAGAACCCCAGGAGTGCTAAGATGGAGAAGAAAACGGGGCTTCCCACTTGCCCTGCTGCCTAGTGGACCCCTTCCTGACTGAATCCTCCTCTGCTTTTTTCATGAGCTTAAGGATTCATTGTAAGGGGTCTCTTGTTTGACAAAGCCCTTCAGTTTCTATAAACTGTACGGGCATTTCTGAGGTTCTTAAAGCTTCACACCCACTTGTAATTGTAAGCAGCTGAGGTGCACCAAATCCATTTACTACTGCTTATCTCAGATTAACAAAGGGTGTGCCTCACAGAATCTTGTTTCCCCAACATGAACTAGGGATCCCTCATATTTCCCAGAAGGAATGTTTTATTTCCTGTAACTGACACATGGCTTTGTGATGAAACATAGCTAAACTATTAGACTCTATGGAAAGAGCCACTTAATCTGAAAGTATCTCAGGCAACAAGAGGCCTCCTGTAGCACCTTTGGTAAATAGGATGGGGAAGGAGGCTGCACTGGGTTTCCTTCTTTGTTTTCATTCAGGACTCAAAACAAAGGTTGGGCGGGGCAGGTGTAGTTCAGTGGCTGAACGCCTGCTTCCCTGCTTTGTATGTCTGAGGCCCGGGGCTCGATCCCCATTACCTCCTAAAAAAAATGTTGAGCCTCAACATAATGCCTCACAAATACACAAGCTTGCCAGATGAGAAGGCAGAGAAGGAAAGGGGGTTCTAGAGGAGGAACTGTAAAACAACCTGGCTTGTTTGGAGGTGTAGCAGGGAAGTTGGAGGGTCTGAAGGATGGGAGTGGGAGGGAGGCTGGCAACAAGAGGGGGCAGGATGAGACCCCAATTGGGTGATTTAAGAGATGGATGAGATCCAAAGGTACCAAGAAAGGGGCCAATAATAAAAATAGCTACCAAATAATCAATGCTAATTAGCATGCCAGATGCTTCAATACATTATCTCCACTCTTCATTCCAAGCCCCTCCCCACAGAAGCATCATCATTCCCACACAACAGATGCAAAAACAGAGGGTCCCGGGATCCCAGCGTGGCAAGGTCTGGCTGCCTCTAAAGTCCAGCTGCCCTCCCTCACACCAGGCTGCCTCCCAATTCACGCCATGTTTATTCAGCCAGCCAACCCCTACTAACTGCTGGGCTATGTGCTGGGAACAACAAAAGTATTTGTCACTGAGTGGCACAGAACCCTAACGTTGAAGTATTTTCTCCAAATCTTGTTCATAGACCTGCTAGAGCCACTCCAATTCATTGTTGCTACTTTCAAGTGTGAGCCTCTCTTATTTGGGTTAATAGAGGCCCAGCCTTCCCGACAATCACCGGTTCACAGGCAAGACCAGGGAAGCCCTCCAGACTAATTTAACCTTTCACCCAAGCCAGGCAAGAGCAGGAATCATCATCTCCCCAACATAAGGTATGAAACGTTCCAGGGCTCCACGGGAGTGCCTGGTGCTTGGAGCTGCTATTTAGATTCACAACCACCTGTCATCAATGAGGAAATGCCAAGAAAGAATCGTATCCCTTACAATGGCAGCCAGGCTGGTATGGCCCATGGCGCACTGCATGATATGCGCAGCCATGATGTTTCACTGAGGTCACATGGAGACATTCATGTCCCCTTTAAAGTTATAAAACACATTTTATTAAGCAGATATGTGATCCTTTTAGAGTTCATACTCTCAAGATTATTTTTAATCTAGATGCCTTTTTGAAGACCAAATGTACAGTAAAGGGACTCAAATATATGTGGTAGGATGGGATTTTCTTCCCTCCTCTCAATTCCTTCTTTCCTAGCCAATCCACTTTTCCCCCTGCCCACTTAGGAGGTAAGCTACAGGCACTTTGTTAACATAAGACATGAAAGTCATGCTCTGAGATGTGGCCACTATTAGCAGGCATGGTCCCTGGAGCAGCATCTTGGGAGCTTGTTAGAAATGCAGAATCTCATGTCTCACCTTAGACCTACTGAATCAGAACCCACATTTTAACAGTATCCCCAGATGATTTGGGTGCACATTAAGGTTTGAGAAGTACTGGTGTAGAAATTCACTCTAGAATCTGAAAAAGGAAGTCACCAGAAGCATATTACACTTGAAGAATCTGACCATGAGCCTCTAGGATGGGGTCAGGCTCCTGGAGAGGGAAAGAAAAAAAGAAAAAGAAAAAAAAAAGGTGATGATGAAGAGAGAGGAAAGGAAGAGAGACCAGAGAGAGTAGGACATCATGATACCTACTCAAGGTGATAGGATGACATGTTGGGAAAATAAATCTTTGGTACCGTAGTCTGGACTCCACATGTATGTGTTGTTTTGATCTGGTAATGGTCTGACTTTTCTCATCCTTCCAGATATTGTCAACATAACCAAGTGGTTCCTTATGCTTCCAAATTTGGCAAAGAAATGTTCTTTTTAAAAGACAAACTGCTTCTGCAATACAGACACATGAAGAAAATATTTAGAAATAAATTTGTCAGCAGAGACTTAGTTTTGCAAAAACATAAGTTGGGGATGTTCATTCCTATATTTACTTTTATTCTGAACTCCAGAATCACTCCACCAACTGCTCTCTCAATTTCTCCCCTTGGATGTCTCACAGATATTGCAAACACAGCATGAACAACCTGTTACCCACAGTTTCTATGGCACTTTGCATCTCTGTAAATGGTATCACCAAGCACCTAATTAACCAAGACAGATTCCTGGGAGTCACCCTTCATTCCTTGATTCTTCCGTTTCAGTCATCCCCACATCTGTTCTGTCAACAGGTCCTCTCAAATTGGTTCCAAAATCTATTTTCAAGCCATTGTCTCATCTGTATTCTAACTTCCACCACCTCAGTCTTGGCCACCATGAACTTTTGTCTGACTCCTTCAACCAATCTTCTTCCATTCTTGCCTCACCTCCAATCCATTTTACACTGAGAAGCAATTATAAATTTCTTAAAACACTAAAAAACATCCCTCCTCACTTAAACCTTCCCCCATTGCACTTAGGGAAACATTAAAATTCCTTACCATGGGAGTGGATGTGGCTCAAGCAGTTGAGCACCTGCCTCCCACATGGGAGGTCCCGGGTTCGGTTCCCAGTGCCTCCTAAAGAAAAAACAAAAACAAACAGACAACAAGCAGACAATGAGCAAAAACAATGAGCAGACAATGAGTGCAAACAATGAGCAAAAACAATGAGAAAAAACAACGAGCAAACAGACAAGGGAAGCCATCTTGGCAGGTGATGTTGGTGGGATTCCTTACCATGATCCTTGAGGTCTCTTTATGATCTGGTTCCCCCTCCCACTTCTGATCTTCCACCCCATCTTGCCGCCACCTCTATGCTTGATAAACACCAGCCACACTCCTCTTTCTCTTCCTTGAATGGCCATGCAGGCCTTCCCCAGTGCTACTGGCTTCCTGGAATGCCTTTCCCCACCCTTCTCAGGGTTAGCTCCTTCTTATCATTATGTTTCAGTTTGAATGTCACCTCCTAAGAGAGACTTTAATTCAACCATCCAAACTAGTGTAGGTCTTCTCCATAAGCTTCCTGCTCAGTCCCTTGTTTCCATCACAGTATTTATCACAAATTAAGATAATTTTTGTTTATTTCTGTTTGTTTTGTGAGTTGTTGCCCTTGCACAAGTGTAAGCACCATGAAGGCATGAAGGCTATCTGTCTTAAGTGAACTATGTACCCTGCTCAATGCCTGGCAAAAGTAGGGCTTCAACACATGTATGATGAGGAAATGAAAATCAGAGTTACACCTGTGGGTTCACTGTGCATGTTCCATCATGAATTGGGATTTCTTAAAATCTTGGGTAGATGAATTTCTATGCAGAGGATTTCTGATTGTGCCTTCTATTGGATGCTCAGTAGAATAATTTCTAATTATGAGAATTCTATAGGATAATACTCATTGATTTCCTTGTGAGCAAGTATCACCTAGTGATGATTTTTTCATGTAGGCCAGACTAAATGTTGAGTCAAATGAATCATGTTAGGGAATTTGTTCTGAATTTCCCAAACTACCAAAAAGGTAAACCAAAGAATCACTTGACTCTTTCCCCATCACTTGCATAAGTGCCCTGTTGAAGAGTAAATCTTTGTAAGTGTTTTAGCTCTTAATTTAACAATGAGTATTTGTTAGAAAACTGAATTATCTACAGCCTGCTTCCTGAAATGGAAAATTAAAGTATTGCAGCTACAATATCTTAGTTTGCTTTACTTCTGGTAGATAAGCTATCCATGCAAAGTAGTACAAATCTGTAGCCTGAAAGAATTGAGGCTGGTCTCAGAATTAAGCAGCCTACAGACAAATATGAATTTTCATAAAACTTGAAATTTGTAGCCACTGCTCTGGTACAGTATATTATCAGGCACCTATTTCATGCCTTTGCTAAGCAACAGTTTATTCTGTTGTGACTCTCTCCTCATTTCTCTAGGGTGCCTTGGTCTGCCACCTTCTCTGGGGCCTTTTCCCGCAGTCCCACACTTCGGTGGTGGTGTCCCCCAGAGCTCTGTGCCCAACTTTCGTTCTCCGACTGTGTAGTCTCTTTAAACCATCTGGCCACACAGTCTCTGGTTTCAGTCACCACCCATATGCTGAGGGAGCTCCAGTCTCTATCTTCAACCTGGGGCTCTTCCCCTAGAGCCCTGGACCCCTATTTCCAATGACCTATTAAATAAGTCCCCCTGAATATGCTACAAGCAATTCATATTTAACATTGATAAAACCAGACTCACCAATTACCCCTAACCTTCAAAGAAAATTCCTGCTCTTCCTCCTGAGAAAGCACCACTCACCCAGGTGCTCAAGGCAGAAACCTGGGGTCATCCTCAACTTACCTACTTCTTTCCCCCAACATCCCTTCATATTCCAAATGTTGTCAGTTTTACTTGCTAAATAGTTCTTGTAGCTGTCTCTTCCATTCTATGCCCTGTCCTTTGGCTCAGGCCCTCACAGAATAAAGAGGTAAAGACTGTACTTTTAAGTAAGTACTGTTCTAAGCACTTTGTATACATTGTCATTTAATCCTGCACTACTATCTCATCAGTTATTATTACAAACCCCATTTTCAGATGAGAAAATTCAGGCACAGAGAGGTTAAATAACTTCCCCAAAGTCACACAGGTAAACCAACAGAGCTGGGATTTGAATTCAGGACTCTGCATATTTAACCATTAGGATACACTGCCTCCATAGTCCCTGGCCTGGAATATTGCAATGGTCTCCTAGCTCTTCTTGCTGCCTCTTCCTTTTTCTACTTCCAAAACCCTCCACACAGGCAACCAAATGATTCCTCGGTAATGTTAATTGGATCAAATTTGTTTAAAAACATTCAGTGGTTCCTTATCTCTCAGAAGGCAAAGTCCAAACTTCTTGGCATGACCTGCTTGACTCTTCAGGATTTGGCTCCAATGGAGCTCTCCAAATTTCATTGCCTGGCCTTTAGTCATATCCCAAAACTGGGAGCTGATCTTTCTCTGTGGAATACACTCCCCAGCCCCAGCCCCAACCCCCTTGTCATCCTGGTAAACACCAACCCAGGCTTTAAGATTCAAATATCACCTTCTCCTTATCTCTGAAAACTAAGGAGTTCCTTCCTTTGGGTTCACATATCACTTTGTAAGCACCTGGATCATATTAATACCAATTGTTTCACTGTAATATAATTGTTATTGGTATGGATTGAGAGTAGATGATGCTATAGACAACTTTACCTCACAGACATGTGATGCACTGTGTAGTTCCTTACATATAGCAAGTGCTCATTAGGGATAAGGGATAAGAAACTTGGGCCTGAAGATGTGGGAAGTGATAGCTTCAACAGTAGAATAAAGGGGAGCAGATGTAGCTCAAGAGATTGAGCGCCTGCTTCCCACATACGACGTCCTGGGTTTGAGCCCCTGTACCTCTGAAAACAAACAAACAAACAAACAAGCAAACAAACAAACAGTAGAATAGAATCTGGTCAGGGAAGCAGATGTTGCTCAACCAGCTGGGCATCCACCTACCACATGGGAGGTCCTGGGTTCGGGTCCCAGTGCCTCCTGGAGAAGGAGAGCAAAAAATAATGAGCAGACAGATGAGAGAACCATCTGGGGAAGGGGGGGGATAGACAAAGTAAAGTAAATAAATAAATCTTTGGGAAAAAAAAAAGAATCTGGGCAATGAATTTCATATGCATCGTTTGTAGAAATTTCCAACCATTAAGTCTAATCATCCTTCCAACACTTGATTCCCCTCTACCAAATCTGATCATTCAATAGACATTTCTTTAGTACTTAATCATGAGCCAGAATCATGCTAAGATGCGGGTAACACAAAGAAAATCAAGGCAGAGTGTCTATTTCTGGTAAGAGCAAGTCCTCTCAGGGATGAAGTTTAAGTGTGGGGCACTCAATGAGAACAAGCAATAACTATGCAGTGTGGTAGGAACCACGGGGCAGTGACACCCAGTGGACAAAGAGGACAAAGAGAGGAGGGAACAATGCAGTCTTGTGGGGTGGAGGCAAGCTTCTCGGAGGTGGTGACACCTCCAAGTAGAGGAGGGCAGGGCATGTAAAATTCCAGAGAACAAAGAGAGCACTGACTTTTCTGCGCTCCGAGGTAACTCAATTTTGCCAAACAGGTAAGCAAGAGCCTGAAGATGAAGGGCTTTGTATGCCTGGTTA
Source organism: Cabassous unicinctus (assembly GCA_029593785.1). NCBI lineage: Eukaryota > Metazoa > Chordata > Mammalia > Cingulata > Chlamyphoridae > Cabassous > Cabassous unicinctus. The sequence continues at coordinate 11,982 of JAQZBX010028216.1, read as the reverse complement.
AGGAGCTTTGGCTTTATCCAAAAAGCTGTGGGGAGTTAGTGAAGGATTTAGACCAGCATAATATAACTGCTATGTGTCTTTAGAAAAATCGCCCTGGCAGTGAGAAGCAAGGAAGCAAGCTGCTCAGAAATCTAGGTAAGAGCTAATGAGATTCTGGCTGAAAGTCCCCACAGTGGAGAATGAGAAGTAGACAGATACAAGATAAATTAGTGGGATAGAATCAACACAACCTAGTGAGAGTGTGATAAGTGCAAGAAAGGAGTCAAGTTGGGCTCCCCAAGGCATGGGACGGCTGAGCCCTCCATGAAGGTATGGAATATGAGAGGAGGACCAGATTTGTGAGGCGAAAATGAGTTTGGATTTGGAAAAGTTTGTGTTTGAGTAGAGATATCCCATAGCATATATTAAAAGTCCAGGGAGGAAAAAGAGGCCTGAGTTGGAGATAAAGCAGAAGAAATCAACATATGAATGTTAAAGTGGGGGTGGGGAATGGGAAAAGGATTGTGGCTCAAGCAATTGGGCTCCCACCTACCATATAGGAGGTCCAGGGTTTGACTCCCAGGGCCTCCTGGTGGACGGCAAACTGGCCCACATGGAGTGCTGGCCCACGCGGAGTGCTGGCCTGCACAGGAAAGCTGGCCAGTGCAGGAGTGCTGGCCGGCGCAGAGAGCTGGCACAGCAAGATGATGCAACAAAAAGAGACACAGAGGAGAGACAATAAGAGACACAGCAGACCAGGGAGCTGAGGTGGTGCAAGAGATTGAGCACCTCTCTCCCACTCCAGAAGGTCCCAGGATCGGTTCCCAGTGCCACCTAAAGAGAAGACAAGCAGACACAAAATAACACAGAGAGCAGACAGCGAGCGCAAAACAACAACGGGGGTCGGAGATAAAAAAATAAAATAAATCTTTAAAAAATTAAATAAATAAATAAAGTGGGGGGTGGGGAAGTTCTGAGGATGGTTCCCTGAGGAAAATTCTTGCAAGGCATAAGAGGGAAATGGTGGCAAAGCGACCAGGCAAAATCTCAGATGTCCATCTTCACAGAGAAAGTAGTCAAGAAGTGACAGTATTCCTAGCTGCTAGACAGAGTACGCATCTTAGCCTTCAGGTGTAGGTGCCGGCCATTGAAGAGCAGTATTTCCTCACATGGGAGGTCATAAGCCCACCACCAGATTCATGACTTCTCAGTAGCCAGAACCCAGCTATAACTTTAATGAATGAAGAGCATAGTTAAAAAATATCTCTTGATATAAAGTCAGGAAGATTAAATGTAGTGGAGGGATAGTATAAACACATGATATGAATAGCAATCATTATGCCTCACAGAAAACTGTTCTTAAATATTTTCCCTAATGAAGTAGCATTTATATATTTGGTTTCATCTAACCTCAGGCATGTGTACTTTCAGATTTTCATTTTTAGGCGGAACACTGCTCTGTACCATGTAAAACTCATTAATAATACACGAGTCCAAGCATTTCAATTGTATGGAAGTTTCATTATGTTTCCTAAAGGAGAGACAGAGAGCACAGGCAAGAGAATTGAAGCCTTTTCTAAAGACTTACTGTGCAGCCTTCTACAACAATTCTTTGGTCCTTGTGGCTGGAAGTGTTTATCTGTATATTTATGCAATACGCAGTCCCAGAGCATCCAAGCACCTGGAAAATCTAATTAGCCTCGTCTTGATTGACTGTGTGCAGAATAATGCCATAGTCCTCGGTCTGTTCTTCATCGCCTACAGGGTGCTTACTGATATGAAAATGAAGACACAGTAAGAGTTTCCATGAGCAGCTGCCAAACGACCGCTTGCGGTATCTTGTCTGTTCAGAATAATTGCCCATATAGAAGGAGGTCTCTCCACCAATCAGGGGCTGGGAAGCAGGCTTCACCCAAGGAGAAATCACAGCAGCAGGTTTTCTGGCTATAACCCAGTTACACCATTAGTGGCAGAGTATTCTTTAGGTCTTGCTGAGGACAGCCTGCCAGCACACTGCATTGCATTGTTAGGGGCTACGGTGAAACCATCAGAGAGGAAATTTAAGACATGTTTTGGTTTGGTTTTGCTGCGGTTTTTTTTGTTTTTGTTGTTATCACTCAGTAAAATGTTGCTTTCACACTGGCACTGGTCTTGAAAGTCTACAAAAATCCACCCTCCACAGTCTAAACCACTCACATGCAGTGGCTGGGATCACTTGATGGGGACATTGCCTAGTGGACCTAATCAGAAGCGATTTTATTACGAAGCTAACTGAAGCTTAGGCTTTCCAGCTCCTCACTAGCATGGGCCCCTTCCAAGTCCCTGCATTCAAAATTTTGTATTTATCAGTTTGCATTTGTTATCTTAAGGAGGACCCCAAGAATTGCGTAAGCTTTAGGGCCCACAAAATCTGCATCTGCCCCTGGGCTTGGGCCAAAAGTTTTTCCCTGTGGGAGGGCCCACTGACTGTTCCACTGGATCCACTCGCCACTCATTCCCTTTAAGGATCCAACAGCCGTCCCCTCGCAAGTTTTAGATGAGCGTGGCTGTCGCTTTAGAGACCACAGTTCCCAGCCTCTTCAGAAGCTAGGACGGGCCATAGGACTAAGATTTTGTCAGGGGGACGTGAGCAGCAATTTCTGGGTTTTCCCCTTTCTAAGAGTGCGCACTCCCCTTTTTCTCTCCCCCCTTTCTAGTTTCTGGGAAAAAGACCTTACCTGTAGCAGCCACCTTGGTCGCATGTGGTAACGACAGCAGAGTTGTCTTAGAAGTCCTAGACCACTGACCTCTGAGGGTTACTTGAGAGAGAGATGAGCATGAATATATTTCTCTGTACTTTCGATGTCTTTTTGTTACTGCAGCTTAGCCTGTACCCTGAATCTACTCCCAATAGGCCCACTGCGTCAGGATTTACTTCAGAGGCCGTGTGAAATGGAGGGGGTTGGCAGAATAAGCCCGAGTCAAAGTCTTTGAAGAGTATTGAAGGGTCAGAAGCCAAAGAGACAGATATAAACACTGAGTGGCCAGTAGAAGATTTGGAGTCAGGATTCAGATGGACACAGGAGGAGGGTGGGAGCTAGAATGGAGGGTGTAGGCATTGCTGCTTGGTGCCCATGGCTAGGGGTTGTTGGCTGTGCCATGCAGAGGAGTCTATGAGGAAAGCTGTCTGAGTCATCAGAGTTTATGCATCTGTCCCTTTCCCTGCAACCTCAGCTGACTGAACTGAGGATGAATAACTGATCCTAAAACTGTCCATAGGCTGTCCAGCTGCCCTGTTCTCCCCACAGGTGTGTTCTACTCTTAATGAGACCGATTATACTAATCACAGCCTTTCTTATATGGAGTTTGAATGAGAGGCCTAGAAAGACAGAGTCAACAGCTGTCAATGGAAGTAGAAGCTAAAAGACACTCAGGACGAAGACAATAAGAAAACAATACAAAGCCAGCAAACAAAAGGAGAAGAGAGAACTGGGTTGAAAATGAGATAGGAGGCAGGTGGGTAGAGGAGCTGAGTCAGGACTCAGGTTCTCTTGCTTTTAGATACCCAGAACTTTGATGGGAGGGTTAGAACTACTGCTATACCCTATTTAGTTCTCATGGGATTGCCCGGCTTTGCAGCTTCTCAGACAGTAACTTGCCATTCTCTTTACTTCCATGCGTGACCTTCCAATAAATCCCTCTAACCGGGATAAACTGAGCTGGTTTAAAGATACAAAGCTGAGATAGCCAGAAAAAAACCTGTATTGTGTTTCTTCTGAATTTCTTCTTTCTTTCTCAGTCTGGATTTACTGTCAGCACGATAGATCCACCAAATAATGAAGGTGAATGAAAGTGAAGCCAGGGTTATTTTCTTGGTCACGAAGGTACACTGTTGAAGTTGTAAAAGTCAGGAAAGTGTGGAGTGTGCATATCTGTTCTTTGCATATAGTGTGTCTAAGTGAACCTTACAGCATAGCATGACATTGTGTCATTGTTCATGTTTGCAGCAGATACAAATTTAGAATAGTTTATGTGTATTTAGTCTCACTGCTGTAAGAGCTGTTAGAACATTGCATGCTATTCTGGTTTCCTCCTGTGAATGCCAGCTATGTTGGAGGGAGGGGAGCAGGTTTTACACCATGTTCCAAAGATATCTAGTTTAAGGAGCTGTTTTTCTGAAAAGGGAAGATGATAGCCTCAGTAATACCCAGCAGGCATCTACGGAGCTCACAGCCATTTTTACCTTATCTGATTTGTCCCCACAACTCCTGGGAGAGAAAATGAGTGAGCAGAAGCATTCTTTCAATGTTAGAAAATGAGGCTCTCTAGCATTCCTGCCTCATCTCTCACTTTTCTCCTGGGCCTATCCTCATCTCCAGCTCAATCAGCCTCTTTGATATCCTTGTTTGTTCAGTGGGGCTACTTTTGTGCCTCCACCTTGGTGGATGAACATCCTTCTGTCAGTCAAGAGCCAGCATAAACCCCAGGTCTTCTTTGGGTTGGAGTGCTGGAGGCTCTTTCTCTAGCCACAGGACAGTTCTAGCATTTACCACACATTGTCTGGCTAGACATCTGCAGAGATAACTTGTCCCCAGCCAGGAGTTAAGCACCTAGAGCAGAAGTCAGCAAACTGTGGTCTCGGGGCCAATTCCAACGTGCTACCTATCTTTGTAAATAACGATTTATAAGAATACAGCCATGCCTATTCATTTACTGCTATGATTGCTTTCACCTTTCGCTTCAATGGCAGAGGGGAGTAGTTGCCTGTAAAACCTAAATTAGATACTCTCAGGCCCTTTACAGAAACAGTTTGCTCCTTGACTTAGAGGACAAGGATTATGCTCAATCTAGCATCTGACATAGTGGAGACACACGGGGAATTCTTATGGAAGGAAAAGAGAGGAAGCACAGAGAGAGAAAATGAATTGCCCCACATCCCATTTTACATAATGATACGAATAAGGATGGGATTCAAATCAGAATATACTCAGGACTGGCTATTTTAGGTGAGGGGGTTGGAGGATTGGGATAAAAGGGGTTGTTCTTGTTAACTATTGCTGTGTTGTAAACTACCCTCAAACTTAATGGCTGAAAACAACCATTTTATAATATTTTACGATTTTGTGGGTTGGGAACTTGTGCAGAGCTTGGATGGGTGATCCTGCTATTTCACAGGATGTCAATGGTGATCACTGGGTGGTATTCAGCTGGCAGAGGGGCTGGTTTGAAGGTCAGATTTAGCTTTACTATATGTCTAGTGCCGTGGTGGGAATGGGTGTAAGGCTGTGCTCAACTGGGTTGTCCATTTAAGTCCCCTGGCCTCTCCAGCATGGCAGCTCAGGGGTCCAAAGGCAGGTGGCCCGGCAAATACAGCAGAGTTGTGTCTTTTATATATTTATTTGTGAAGGTTCTTTTTGGTTATTAGAGAAGATGTACATTTACAGAAAGAATATACAGAAAATACAGAGTTCCCATATACCCACCCCCATGTCTAACATTTTGCATTAGTGTGGCAACTTTATTACAAGGTGAGAAAGTAGCATTATAAATATGCTATTACCTATAGTCCATAGTTTACATTAGGGCTCACTGTTTGTTTTGTATAGTCCTATGGTTGTTTGTTTAATTTTTGTCCTAACAACATATATACCACCTGTGAGAGTTTGAAGTTCTTTTATGAATCCCAAAAAGAGAAAGCCTATGTTTTTGAACTAATCCATGTCAGTGGGTGTGAGACCCTTTTGTTGGACTATGTCAGTGAGGCACGACTCAGGTTGAGTCTCTGTTCTTTTACTGGAGCTGATAAAAATGGAGACACAGAGGAAAAGGAAGCTACCATATTTGATCCTGCCACTTGAGAGAAAAGACTCCAGTTTTGCCCACAGCTGAGCTGCAAAGAGAGAAGCCACCGAGAGGCTCAAAGAGCTGAGGCTCAGGAAGAGATGAGCCATAGGCATAATAGCTTACAGCTGAACTCAGGATGAGGCAGCCTGGAAAGACTTGAGCCCTATGCCTGGTTGCCCACAGCTGAGCTCTGAGAGATGGTAGATTCTGGAGGGGAAGGCAGAGACCTCAGCAGAGAACCCCGAGATAGCATTGCTGCTGTTACCTTGATTTGGACTTTTCACAGCCTCGGAACTTTATGCTTTTACCTTAAATAAAATTCCCATTATAAAAGCCAACCCATTTTTGGTACTTTGTATTGGCAGCCCTTTGGCAAACTAAAACAGAAACTGGTACCAGGAAAGTGGGGTTCGTGCTGCTTGCAATTACCAAAAATGTTGGAAAGGCTTTATAAATGGGTAAGGGTTTTGTTGTTTTGTTTTGTTTTGTTTTGTTTGTTTGTTTGTTTTTTGAGGAATTATGAGATGCTTGATAGAAAAGGCCTAAATTGCTTTGAAGAGACTATTGGTAGGAATATGGAGCCTCACACTATTTCCAATGAGAACTTAGACAGAAATGATGACTGGAAAGAAAGCAATCTTTGCTTTAAAGTGGCAGAGAACTTGGCAAAATGATTTCTGATGTTAGATAGAAGGCAGAATTTGAAAATGATGAGCTTGGACATTTAGCTGAGGAGATTGCCAAAATAAATGTGGAAAATACAGCCTGGCTTCTTCTTGCAGCTTATAGCATAATGTGAGAGGAAGGAGATAATCTGAGAACTGTACTCCTGGGCACAAAGAAACCACCAAGCTTGGTGATTTGGGAAAATTCCAAGCTTCTGGAAAACAAGTCTCCAGAGGACAGTGCCCCATGTGAGGACTTAACTTGGAACTTGAAAGTCAGGATTGGAAATGCAGTTATCCAGGAAGGACTTGTGGAAAGTGTTATTGTCTGACGCTTGGATCCGTTTCCTGCATGCTAAACCAACAAGCTTTTTGCAAGATCTCTAAGAATGAAACCACTGTCAGTCTGGACTAAAAGGGACAAGGAGGGGAGACTGAAGAAAAAAAATGGCTTCAAGAGGAAAACCATAGACACTGAGGTCTGGACTTGACACATTTTCATCAGCAGAGATGCTTTCTCAGGGTCCTGCCATGTGATAAAGCAAGATCTCTGCTGAGATCTCTGCTTTTCCCTCCAGAATCTACCATCTCCCTGAGCTCATCTGTGGGTAACCAGGCATAGGGCTTGTCTCTTACTGGGCCTCCTCTCTCAGTCTCGGCTGCTCTGCTTTCTTCCAGAGTTCAGCAATTAAGAATGAACTCCCCATTCCCTATCCCCACCCTGGTCCCTTAAGAAACTTGTGTCCTAGTTTCTGACTCCGTGAATTTGCTTATTCTAATTATTTCATATGAGTGAGATCATACAATATTTGTCCTTTTGTTTATGGCTAATTTCACTCAACATGATGCCTTCATGGTTCATCCACATTGTCACATGTATCAGAATTCCGTTCCTTTTCACGGCTGAATAATATTCCACTTTATGTATATACCACATTTTGTTTATCCTTTCATCAGTTGATGGACACTTGGGTTGCTTACATTTTTTGGCAATTGTGAATAATGCCTCTATGAATGTCAGTGTGAAAATATCTCTTCGAGTTCCTGCTTTCAATTCTCAACTTTCTGAGGAACCACCAAAGTATTTTCCATAGTGGCTATACCATTTTACATTCACAGCAACAATGAACAAGTGTCCCTATTTCTCCATATCCTCCCCAATGCTTGTTATTTACCATTTTTTTAAACAGTAGCCATTGTAGTGGGTGTAAAATGGTATCTCATTATGGTTTTGATCCATACTTTCCTAATGGCTAATGATACTGAGCACTTTTCATGTGTTTTTTGGCTATTTGTATATCTTCTTTGGAGAAATGTATATTCAAGTTTTTTGCCCATTTTCTAATTGGTTTGTCTTTTTGTGGTTGAATTGTAGGCTTTCTATCAATTCTGGATATTAAACCCTTACCAGATATGCCATTTCTAAATTTTTTGTCCCATCTGTAGGTTGTCTTTTTTACTTTCATAATGAAATCCTTTGATGCACAAAAATTTTAAATTTTGATGAAGTCCCATTTATCCATTTTTTCTTTTGATGCTTGTGCTTTGAGTATAAAGTTTAAGAAACCACTGCCTAACAAAATGCCCTAAAGATTCTTCCCTACATTTTCTTCCAGGAGTTGTATAGTCCTGGTTCTTATATTTAGTTCTAGAAACATTCTGAGCTAATTTTTGTATATGGTGTAAGATAGGGGTCCATCTTCATTCTTTTGCATAGGGATATCCAGTTTTCCCAGGACCATTTGTTGGAGAGGCTATTTTTTCTCAATTGGGTTGATTTGACAGCCTTGTCAAAAATCAATTGGTCAAAGATGGGTATATTTCTGAACTCTCAATTTGATTCCATTGGTTTATAAGCCTGTACTTGTGCCAGTACCATGCTGCTTTTTTTTAACAAATAAATTTTATGATACATATTAATAAAGCATAAAACCATCCAAAGTGTGCAATCAGTGGTATTCGGTATAATCACATGATTGTGCATTCATCACTTCAATCATTTTTAGAGCATTTTCATTATTCCAGTAATAATAACAATAATAAACAAAAACCAACCAATGAAACAAACAAACAAAACTTGTCACCTCTCAATCTCTCTATGCTTCCCCTTCCATATATAGCTGCTATTCTATTTCCTTCTCTCTGGTAGATTTGTATTTATATTTTTGTAAAACAATTTTATATATGCAATATCACCCATATTTGTATTTTACATGAGGTTTCACTATGTTATACAGTCCCATGTTACATTTTTTAGCTTTCCTTCAAGTAATATACATGTCCTGCCATACCCACATAATAGCTCTGCTAGTCACAAACACCATGATGTGCTCTCACCATTTCCATTCATCTCCAAAGATTTACAAACAACCTTTTAACCAATTCTGCACAGATTAACCCGCGGCTTTCCATTCTCTACCCTCACTCTATTTTCTGATGTCCATATTCTATTAATTCCAAATGAGATTACATAATATATTTAGTTCATAGTAGCGCAACCATAGAATATGTCTGGCTTGCTTCACTCAACATAAGGTCCTCCAAACTCATTCATATTTTCACATGCTTCATGACTTCATTTCTTCTTACCTGCTGTATTAGTCAGTCAAAGGGGTGCTTATGCGAAATACCAGAAAAGGATTGGTCTTTATAAAGGGTATTTATTTGGGGTAGATGTCCACAGATACTAGGCCATAAAGCGTTAAGTTTCTTCTCTCATCAAAGTCCATTGCCACGTGTTGGAGCAAGACAGCTGCCAACCTTTGCCAGGGTTCAGGCTTCTTGGTTTCCTCTCTTCCCAGGGCTGCATTTCTTTCCAGGCTTAGCTCCTCTGTTTCTTCCACAAGGTCAGCTGTAGACTATCAGGCGAACAGCTCACTTCTCTTCTCCTGGGGCCTTCTCTCCAACACCAAAACTCCAACATCAAAACTGCTTCTCAAAAACTGCTGCAACTCTGTTCTTTGTGATGCCTTTTATATTTTCTTCCCCCACCCACCAAGGGGTGGGGCTCAACGCCCTACTGATGTGGCCCAGCCAATGCACTAATCATAACTTAATCATGCCCAGATTAACACATCAGTTTACAAGCATGATCCAATTATATTTTTGGAATTCATAATTACATCAAATTGCCCAACAGCAACACCTGCATAATATTCTATCATGTGTATACACCACAATTTGCTTATCCATGCATAAGTTAATGGACACCTGGGTTGTTTCCAACATTTGGCAATTGTGAATAACACCACTATGACATCAATGTGCAGATGTCTGTTCATGTTACTGCTCTCAGTTCTACTGGGTATATGCCTAGTAATAGTATTGCCAGGTCACATGGCAAGTCTATATTCAACTTCCTTACTAACTGCCAAAAAGTCCTCCACAGTGGCTGTACCATTCTACATTCCCACCAATAGTGAAAAAGCGTTCTTATCTCTTCACATCCTCTCTAACATTTACAGCTTTCCAACTTTTTAATAGTGGCCAGTCTAATAGGTGTGAAATGATATCTCATGTTGAATATTTTTTCATGTGTTTTTTCACCATTTGTATTTCTTCTATGAGCAATTGTCTTTTCAAGTCTTTTACCCATTTTTTAATAGAGTAGTTTGTGTTCTTATTGCTGAGTTGTATGATCTCTTTATATATCATGGATATTAAACCCTTATAGGATATGTGATTGCTAAATATTTTCGCCCATTGAGTTAGCTGCTTTTCACCCTTTTGATAAAGTCTTTTGAGATGCAAAAGTGTCTGATTTTGAGTTGGTCCCATTTATTTTTTCTTTTGTTGCTTGTGCTTTGGGTGTAAGACTTAAGAAACTATCACCACCACAAGATCTTGAAGGTGTTTTTGTACATTTTTTTCTAGGAGTTTATATTTAGGTCCTTGATCTATTTTGAGTTAATTTTTGTATAGGGTGTAAGATAGAGACCCTCTTTCTTTGTCTTGGCTATAGATATCAAGTTCTCCCAGCACCATTGTTGAATAGACTGTTCTGGCCCAGCTGGGTGGGCTTAGCAGCCTTGTCAAAAATTACTTGACTGTAGATGTGAGGGTCTATTTCTGAGTTCTCGATTCGGTTCCATTGGTAAATCTGTCTGTCTTTAGGCCAGTACCATGCTGTTTTCACTACTAGTACCATGCTGTTTTGATCACTGAAGCATTGCAGTAAGTTTTAAAATTGTGAAGTGTTTGAATGGACTGTACAAAGCATGGGGCTGTATAACACATGGAATCCAGTGGTGGATGATGTACTGTGGTTAACAGGACAAATATGAGAATGTTTTCTTCTGAACGGTAACAAATATATAATACTAATTATATAGTATAATATATAATACTAATTATATATAATATATAATACTAATATAGGGTGTTAATAATTGAGTGGGTAGGGGGAAAATACACAAAATATAAGATATGGGCTATAGTTATTTTATAGTTTGTAACAAATGTTTCACAACAATGCAAGGTGTTAGTGGTGGGGAGATGTAATGGTGCCTTGTATGATGATATGCATGTTTGTTTTATAAATTCATAAATTTTAATATACATTTATTGTGTATGTATGTTCATGTATGAATGATATACTTCAATTTAATTTTATTTTAAAAAAATGAACAAAAAAAAATTGTTGCATGAATACTCCAACTTCATTCTTCTTTTTTTAAAAGATGGTTTCTGCTATGCCCTTTGCATTGGAAGGAGACACTGTATCTTCCAAGACTGTTTACTGTACAAACATCCTTGAAAAGACAGTCTAGGACAACTTGTATCTCTGCTCACAAGATGTGCAGAGACATGAGAGTCCTATGGAGAATTTTCTTTCAAACTGGTAACCCCAGTGACATTGATATTGCCTTTTGCTGAGTCTCTAAAGACAGTATTTCTCTAGCTTGGGTGATGTACAAGGCCTTTCTGAAGAAAAACAAATTCTCTTAGAACTCCTAGAGTTCACTGAAGCACTTCTATTGTAACATGATTACTATATTACTGATACAGGTAAACCTAGGTATATTTTCATTGTGCTCATAGCTCTTGTACACTAGAAAAAGGAAAAAAAAAAACAACCCCAAATGCAAAACTAAACAAGAAAACCAATCAAGTTCATATTTATAATATTAAAATAATATTATAGAAATTGTTTTGGTGAAACTAAATTGTTGATATAGGGTTTTGTAGTACATTGATGAGCAATAAGTACAGTTCTATACTTATCCTGCTCTCTTCTTTTATTTCAATAATATCAATGTGGATAATGACTATTTGCAAAGTATTTTTTTATAAAACAATATTACTAGTAATAAAGTTGTGTTTTCTAGTTCAGAATAATCAGACCTTATATTTAACCAAACTTAACAAGCAAATTTTAATGTTGCATTGCTTTCTACAATCTGAAAATTTATCATATTTACTTAAAGTTTGTTAGTCCTGAGTTTTCAAAATGTGAACTAAAGGTGTTTTTCTATCCTAATTTTTGAAGGAATGAGTGCAAGAAAATATTGGAAGT
>JAQZBX010028215.1:0-27920 GCA_029593785.1 Cabassous unicinctus | reverse complement strand
AACCTGCGTCACTCAGGAATATTAGGAAAGTCGTGAAATACATATCATTTAAATTCAAGCAAAAATTCTATGGAAGAATACATATTGGATTTTCTCATCATAGGGATACAGGCTTTGGATTGTGAAATGGATGGCTTTTGATAAAGAGTAATCAAATGGGAACTACACTAAGCCACAAAATATGGCAAAAGAAATACTATAACATTCTGGCTTATCCTTTCTTTTTTTTTTTTTTTATTGCCATGTGTCTAGGTGTGAGAACAATGGACTATACTGTCTGATATTCCAAATCCTGGAAAATTTATATATTAGTTTCCTTAGGGCTGGGTAAGTGTTTTCTCCATATTTTCAACCTAAAGTCTGTTTGGCTGGTGTTCATTTATATTGAGACTTAGCCCCAAAGTGGCAGATCTGCCACTTGCTCTAAGTGTTCTTTGTAGAACATGTGTCCTGGAAATTGGGACATTTAAATACATGGTTTTTTTTTACAGATAATTATTATTTTGAATATTTCTTAGTATCAGATATCTCATTTGTAAATTATATATAACAATACTGGTAAAAGGATAAGAATTTTGCTGCTGCTTACTGATTATACAAAAAATGTAGATTCTTTGTCTTCCAAATAAATTTTCATCTTGCTCTGGATCCTCTAAACTTATTGCTGATGTGAAAAATAATGGAACTTACTCACTAAAAATAAATCCATATTTCCAGATTAAAAGTCTATTTTGGGTTAATTCATGACCCTTTGGGTAAGTATTCAATCAATTCAAACTTTCCTAAAGATCTGCCGCTCATATCTTAAGGTTTTTCCACCATAATTTTCTTTTCAGGTGGGCTTTTTGAGGCAGGGGACACTTGTGATTCTTATGGCAATGTTTAGAAGTAACCAGTCTGCATTTGTATTTCTCTGCAGGTGCCTACTGACCTCCTTCTGAGGTTCTGCAGATGCCTCAGGGCATTGCTCTTTTGCTCACAGCTTTTGAGGATTAAGTGTCCATGACATAGTGGAGCCCAGTTCCTTTACTTACATTGATAATTTAATTTCAGATCAAAGAATTCTAACAATTGCTTTTTCTGCTATGCAACCTGAGGGCATTTCACCAGTTCTTGCATTATATTCTCTGCCTATGTCTTTTAAAATTTGTGAGAGCTGAGGTAATAAATTGATCACACTACCCCAGGGGGACGTCAAGTCCAGTTTTCTCAGCCAGACTTCATCGGAGGTGAGAGTACAGTTATTCCAGAGACAAGATGCATAGCCCGTTCCATTGTCATCTGCATACTGCCTGACACCTTACATTTTGAACCTGTTAATTAATTAAACACACTATGCACATGGTATATGAAGTATCAACAAGCCCATTTCTCCCTTCCTAGAAATGATAGCAGTAGACCATTCTGAACTTCCTAGGTAACTATCTTTCATGATTTTCATGAAAGATAAAAGAAAAAATGAAAGAAATCTGCCTCACCACGTTTCTAAGATTTGTATTACCTAGACACTATTCATATCTACAGCAGTCAGGATCAACTAATTCAGAATAATTGATGGATGAATACAGAAGCTAATCTCATACTTCTGAAAAAAATTCCTGAATCTTAAGGGCAGTCTTACTCTGGGCTGGGCATAATTTATTCAGTTATTCATTCCGTCTTCCTTTCATCAGATAAAATTGAGCTTGAGTCTAAGTTATACAGTGAGAATGGCACTGTAGAAGACAGGCACGGATGCTACACTATCTGCCATATGCTACCCATCTGAACTTTGGCAGGACACATGAGCACTCTGTACCTTAAATTCCTCATCTGTAGGATGAGTCATTTAAAAGGTCATACTCACAGGTTTGTTGGACATGGGATATGGGATATATGGATATTTTTCTATAGTAATAATAATAACAAATTATATACTATTGTCTTACTTCTAACATATGTGCTTTTCCTGTTTCATCCATGGAAACTACACTACATGAAATATAACTTTATCAGATTATTGTTTTTGATAGCAGAGCTTGTAAAAGGCAGTCATAGAACTTTCTGAAATAATGTGTTTACTCTTAATGGGATTCATCTGCCATCACCATTATTGAGAAGCCCAATTGAAACTTTACCTCCATGGCTTTTGTTGTTCTTGTTGTTTGTTTAGTTACCAGGCCTGGGGATTGAACCCAGAACATTGTGTGTCCTCAACTTCTTGAGCTACACTGATCCCTCTATGGCTTTGTTTTTCACAATGATTGGCATTGTTGTTTGCCAATATTAGTCAGAGGAGGAGTTCAGAGTTTCAATTTTGCATAAAAGCAAAAAGGGGAGTATTTTATTAAATTTTTCATAAATAGTTTTCTTTTTGTTTGTTTTCTACCATGAATAGAAACCAAGTATCATTATGATAACAATTGCCTTGTGACTCAAAAATATATTTTCCAATGACAAAATTACCATCTAATAGTTTATGGCCATGAAAGTTAACAAAATACTATGTATTTAAATAACTTACTTAATCTTCCCAAAAGAACAATGAAGTAAGCAAAATATTTATCTTGTTACCCATTTTTATAACTGTAAAATTCTAGACAACTGTCTGTGAGTTAAGTAAAATAAAAAACTATATACACTAGGTGATTAACAAAGCTGAGATTAATAATCTATACTTTTTAAATAATAAAAACAATTAATCTTTCACTACTAAACAGATTCTGAAAAGTGATTATTATTGTGAGGGATAGCTATTTTGCCATTTTTTGTTAAATGCACGTTTTTGGTTCTTGGTGCAGAATATAAGCACTTCAAAGGTATTTGAAATCATATGATGAATTGACATCTACTCTTATTTCTGCCTAGAGATGTAGCAGAATTCAGAGCTTAGCATGCCAAATAAGACGTCAATTACAGAATTCATTCTTCTGGGACTTACAGATGACCCAGACTTACAAATTGTGATATTCTTCTTTATGTTCTTCATGTACTTATTGAGTGTAAGTGGAAACACAGCCATCATCATGTTAACACTGACAAACGCTTCTTTGAAGACTCCCATGTATTTCTTCCTCAAGAATTTCTCACTATTAGAAATTTCATACACAACAGCCTGTATTCCTAGATTTCTGATCAACATTGTTACAGGAGACAAAACCATTTCCTATAATGCTTGCCTGACACAAGTATTTTTTTTAATCCTTCTGGGAGCAACAGAGTTTTTTCTTCTGGCTGTTATGTCCTATGATCGCTATGTGGCTATCTGCAAACCTCTGCATTACACAAGTATAATGAGCAACAATGTCTGCAACAGGCTTGTCATCAGCTCCTGGTTAGCTGGTTTCATCATTATCTTTCCTCCATTGATTATGGGTCTCCAACTGGATTTCTGTGACTCCAACATTATTGACCATTTCTGTTGTGACTCTTCTTCTTTGTTATCGATTTCTTGCACAGACACAGCATTTCTAGAGCTCATGGCATTTTTCCTAGCTGTATTCACACTCATGGTAACTTTGACCTTGGTGATTATCTCCTACACACTCATCCTTAGAACAATTCTGAAGTTTCCTTCTTCCCAGCAAAGGAAAAAGGCCTTTTCCACTTGTTCTTCCCATATGATTGTGGTTTCTATTTCTTATGGGAGTTGCATTTTCATGTACGTCAAAACTTCAGCAAAGGAAGGGGTGGCTATTATCAAAGGTGTAGCAATACTCCATACCTCCATTGCTCCCATGCTGAATCCCTTCATTTACACCTTAAGGAACCAGCAGGTAAAACAAGCCCTTAAAGCTTTGATTGAAAAAATGTTATTAGCAAAGAATCATTAATTAATGTTAAATCTATACCCACAAATAAACTACAAATAAACACAAACTATGTTCTAGGTTTTAGGTATACCCAAGGAAACAAAGGTTCCTGCCATGGCAGAGTTACCTTTGAAGATCAAGCATCATTAATATGTAAATATCCTAATACTCAGTTAAAGCAAAGAAAATAAGGAAAAGATATAAGGAAAAGGGAGGGGGAGGCTTCAAATTAAATAGACTTCATAGATTTCAGTTATTATAACATTCTTTTGATTGTATTTTTTCTATATTAAAACTTATTTCCTTGTGTAATCTTTTTTCCATTTCTCTAATTTGCCAGGTCTGTATGTTCACTTATTTTGCACATACGAAACATAGGAAGATTGTGAAGTGTGACTAGAAAAACTGAAGAAAGAAGAGTCTTCTTCTTTATTTTAAGATAATATGTAGCAAACATTAGAGAGAATCAAATTCTACCTGAAAATAAATTAACCTAAAGAAAAATAGATAGCAACCCACAGTTAAAGAGTGGAATTGACCCTAATTTTGAGACCTAGAAAATGGTTCATCATGATGTTTATTTATTGGAAAGGGCTCTGATTTCTCTTTACACTTATTGAGTATTCTATTGAACAAGATATTCAGCCTCTTTATTGGAAAAGTAATGGAGTAACAATGATATTCCACTATGAAAACAGAATATTTTAAACTCTTTATGTTACTGTTCCATCAAATATAGAGAAAGAAAAATAAAAAGAACCAAATATAGTTTAAGACACATGTGAGACATAGTAAAACTTGCTAACATACATGGAATTAAAGTCATAAAAATAAGAACAAATTTTGCGAAGCAATATTTGAATAGCTAATCACCAAATATTTCCACAGTATACTAAAGCTATCTATTCAGTGTTTCATAAACATCAATAAACCCCTCAAAGACTCAAGGAAAACCATAACTGTGTACATCAAAGGCAGTGTTAGAAGACAAACATAGTTAGAAAACATTGAAAGGATTCATTATCATCAGTAATAAGGAAAACAACCTACTCTAAGTAGAAATTGGAAGACAAATACAATGGAGTAGCATACTAATGTTAAAAATTAAAAAAACCCTGCCAAAACATGAAAATAGCTATCAAAATAAAGGCAAAGAAACACGAAAGAAAATTTTTCTAGGTTATGAAAAATGATCCTATTCTAAGCCCCCTCTCAATTGGAAGCAGAGTGGGCATCACCATCCCCAAATCCTCAAGATTAAGGAATGAACAAAAATAAGGGGGAATGTAACTACAGACTAAAGTAGACAATATTCTAGTAATGGAATAATACGATATAAAGGCAGTGGTCACAAGAGATTCTGTTGGGAGGATGATGGAAGAATAGATGTAACATGGGGCATTTGGGGACATTGGAATTGTTCAGCATAGCATTCCAATGATGGATACAGGCCATTTAACATTTTTTCAAAACCTATAAAATTGTAAACTATAATGCAAACTTTAGATCATGCTTAATAGCAATACTTCAATATGTGTTCATCAATTTTAACAAATGTACCCACCTAATAAAACATGTTAATGTGCAGGGGGAGGGGGAGGGAATCCCCTATATTTTTTATCTAATATTTATGTAATGTAAAGCTTCTTTAAAAATAATAACATAAAATAAAATGAATTAAAAAAATAGAAAAGAAAAGCAAAATGACCCCAAATGAAAGCCTGCAACTGATACAGGCATGTGAGTAAAACAACAGTAAAACCCAAGTCTTGTGGATTTTAAAATATGCATAAGAGTAAAATATGTTACAATAGCATGAAACTCAGGAATTGGCTACATGTATATAATTCTTGTAAGTTTCTTATGATTTTTTTTAGGATATGCTAAAAATATTAAAGTAGACAGTAAAAAGAAAATAATGAATGTTATAAAAATTATAAAACTCAAAAGCTAATAAATTATATAAAAAAGAATAATGAAAAAAGTACTTAATCCAAATCATTCCAGGAATTGAGAAATAAAGGAATGAAGAACAGATGAGATAAATAGAAAACAACTAGCAAGATGTTAGACTTAAAACCAACTAAAACATAATTATTGTATTAATTATTGTAATTGCTGATAAATATAGAAATATTTATAGATATTTAGAGAAAAAGAAAAGACAAACTATCAGAATCAGTTTTTAGCTTGTATTATTACATGAGAAAAAATTTAAATATAACAACATGAAGTATTTGGAAGTAAGAGGATGGGATACATAACTATCCAAGAACAAAACTAAACAATGGAAAGTGATGTGGCTATATGAATATCAAACCAACTAGACCTTAAGACAAGAAATATCACTGGACATAAGTGAAATTTTATATTGATAATGGAGTCAACTAAACTATAACATACAAATCTTAGATATGTCTATTCCTTGTAATTAAACACCAATATATATAAGGCAAAGATTGACAACAATAATAAGAGAAACAGACAAATCCATAATATCACCTAGAGCCTTTCAATACATTTTTCAGTAAATCAACTTTTCGCAACTGCTGTTCCATGAAAGAATTAAGATGCCTCAAATGCAAAAAAAGGGGCCTAAATTAAATGTAGAATAAATTTTATCAAATGACATCTTCAAATAGCTTTATTGGATGATATTCCATAGTAATTGCATATAATGTGAAAAACAAATTGCTTGCATGGCTTTTATTTTTCATATCACTAAAATCTTTGAACATTTCTGTGTCTTTCTACCTAAGGAATGTTTCTTTAAGCAGCATATAGTTAAGCTATTTTTGAGTTCCACTTTGAAAATCTTTTATTTGGCATTAATCTATTATTATTACACTTACTGTTGTATTTTCTTTTATGCCTTGGCATATTGTTATCTCTTTCTCCTCTGTTTTCTACTTCCATGTTGTGGTATTGGGCAGTCTTAGTGCAGCTTGCCACCTTTTTCTGCAACACAAAATTACATCCTGTGCTCAGGACCAGGTGTGTCAGTCTGGCAGGATAAAATAAAAAACTATAGGAGATAAGGGACTGTGAGTAAATTCCTCCCAGTATCCCCTAGACTATGTAAACACTGAAGACAATTGATTCTGATGGGCACTCAGGTGGTTTATCTGTCCCTCACAGGGAGGGAGCGAGTTTCCTACACTGCAGCAGCACAAGAACACAAGAGAGGTCTGCTAAGCATAGAACATCTACCAATGGATTGAGACCCACTGGATACAGGGAACAGACCACACTAGGGAAGTGACCTTGCTCTGTCTTTCCATCAGAGCCTGTGTGCATTGTGGTATTGGTGGTGACCCTGAACTCTGTATGAGAGTGTGATGACATCTCTTTAAGAGTCTCCCCTTCTGACGAAGAGCGTCCAATTTTCCCTGCATATGAAGACATCAGTCTTATTGAATTAAGGCCCACCCTGATTCAATTTGGTGTCATCCAAATAAGATCCTTGAAGGTCCTTTTACAAATGAGTTCACAGCCAAAGGCCAGGAATTAGGAATTGAACATGTTTTTGGGGAAGAAAAGATTCAATCCACCACCATTGGTTTACATGATTCTTGTTAGTTCATCTTTATACATGCATTCTAGATACAACTGTCTTGTGCTTCCATCAGTTTCTCTTTAAAAACCTCAATTCTGGCTGCTTTGTGGCTTGCTTATCAGTCACTGGGTAATCTGTCACTTTAGATGCTAGCACTTGATTTTTCTCACCGTTATGTGCAGAGAACTGTCGCACATGTTCCTGGAGTAAGAGCTGGCAAAGTGACTGAAGCATAACCTGGCACAGTCATTGGTTCCCTGTGATTCTCCTGAACTAAAAATGTTTCTCTCCAATAATGTCAGCTATGTTTTGAATGCTATCCTTGCAGGTTAATGCATTCTGTCATCTCATCTCACTTTTACATCTTCCCTCCCAACTAGATAAAGTTTTCCATAAAGAAGGCTGAGAATCATGAAGTTAGGATTCTGAAGTCTCTTAGATCTCTCAACCAGTGTACAATTTTTGGTAGAGTCTCATGGAATTATATTTTTTGAGGAAAAATTCACATCACAGAAAATTCATCATTTTAATTATTTTACAGTGTACTCTTTAGTGGTTATTAGTACATTCATAAGGTTGTGCAACCATAACTACTATCTAATTCCAGAACATTTTCATTAACCCCTCCCCACAAAAACCAATCTCCACTAAGCAGTAACAATCCATTCCCCCCTGGCAACCACTAAGGTGTTTTCTGTCTCTATGATTTTGCCTATTTTGGGACATATCATATAAATGGAATCACAGACTATGTGACCTCTTGTATCTAGTTTCTTTCATTTAGCATAATGTTTTTAAAGTTTGTCCACTTTGTAGACTATATCTAATTCATTCCTTTTTATGGATGAATAAAATTCCATTGTATGGATAGACCACATTTTGTTTATCCATTCATCAGTTGATGGACATTTCTGATATTTTTTACTATAAGTATTGGTGTTATTAGCCTTTGCATACCAGTTTTGTTTTGAACTATAGCACACTTAGATGACCATTCTAATGTTGAAAAGACCCCATGATGATGCTAAAGGGTCATTAAAATTGGAAGGAAGAATATCTGCATTCCTTACTTTTTCTGAGATAAAAACATCACTTTAGCAATAGAAATATAGAAGAGTCATATTTGAATTGCAATACAGTCATATGTTTAAATCTGGAAGTCTTATTTAAAAGAATTTTACTAAAAATGTTATCACTACAAGCAATTCTTCTCGCTGTATCCTAAGAATATTTAAAAAAACTCAAAAAAGAGAAAATTAGTAAGGTTGGATTTTACCTACCAGTAATTCTACATAAAAAAGAAAATAACAGCAAGTGAAAACTTCAGTCAACATATGATCATATTACTGATGGTTTTACCATAATGTATCTTTTCCTAAAATTGTGAAAATGTTTGAGTAGAGGTGTTTCCATGTATGTGTGGCATGCTTTTAATAAAATATATTTTAGACATCAATAAATTCAAATTATCTTAATATTTGTTCATGAGCATGAATTTTAGAGAATTTTAATGAGTTGATTCATTGGAAATTTAGTAGCTTTTAGTCATTTGTAGTCAATGATTCATAAGATATGAAGAAAGGACTTGGTAATTTTATCACAGAATATAGTTCATCATGAGGACACTTGTAAGGCAAGCCTGCAACCATGAATAATTTGAGAATGGTTGTTTTATCTCAAGTCTGTCTTATTTCAACTTTCATAATTTCAAACTTAAAGAAAACTTCTGAAAACAGTATGAGGAACTCTATAAAAAGAATTCCATATGCCCTTTATATAGAGTAATAATTGTTTAGATATTTTATGATTTCCATTATCATTTTCTTTATATATGTATATTTATACACACATTTACATAAATACACATATTTTTATAATACCATTTCATAGTGAGTTAAGACCTCTTGCCTTTTTATCCCTAAGTACCTCAGAGTATATTTCCTAACAATAATAGTCTTTTTCATAATTGGAGTGTAATTATTTATTAAAATCAGAGTATCTAATATTGATGCAATACTATTATCCAATTCATAGTCCATACCAACATTTTATAAAATTTCCCAGCAATGTCCCTTATTTCTTTTTCCGCATATCCAGTTCTAGAAAACCAGGTTTATGCATTGGATTTAGCCCTCATTTGTGTTAAGTTCCTTTAATCTGGAACATTTTCTTACACTTTCTTTACACTATTGTGTTGAGATTTTTGAAGAATACATGGGACTGGGGCTCATTTGATTTTCTTCAATATCAAATTGAATTTCTGATTGTTTGCAGGAATAACACACAAGTGATGAATTCTTAGTGCATAACATTAAAAGCTATATGATGTTGGTTTTCACATTACTGATGATGATAAAATTGATCATTTGGTTAAGGTATGAAGTGATAATTTCTCCATGTGATAATAAGTAATTTTGGGGGAGCTACTTTGTGTAAATATCTTGTTCCTCATGAAAGTTATATCTATTAACTTTAACATTTATTGATGATATGCTATCTTCACTACTATTTCCATATTTATTAGTGGGCATATTTTTCCTCTATGGAAGAAGTTTTCCCTCTCCCATGTATATTAATTCATTAATTTTTAGAACAGTATTTACTGAAGTATTCTTATTTTACTGAATAGATTATAATTAGGTTCTATCATAATTTATTTTGATGGTCATATGATACAGACATGATAAGTAGGAATCTCTACAAAGTGGCTTCTCAATTTGAATTATAATGCTCTTCTTAATTTTTTGAGCACTTAACAACAAGATGACCTCAGGTTTCTTGGGCTTTCCTTGACCTAGCATTGAATATAGCCATTTCTCCAAGAATCACTCCTTCCTTTTAGTGGAGAATGGTATTTAAAAACGAAAATTTGTCACTTGTTTTATTGGTTTGTTATGATTAAAAGCCTTTTCAGAACACAGAGATAAGATATATATATATATATATAT
Source organism: Cabassous unicinctus (assembly GCA_029593785.1). Taxonomy (NCBI): domain Eukaryota; kingdom Metazoa; phylum Chordata; class Mammalia; order Cingulata; family Chlamyphoridae; genus Cabassous; species Cabassous unicinctus. The sequence goes on along the minus strand of JAQZBX010028215.1, from coordinate 17,625 downwards.
ACACACATACACACACACAAACACACACTCATGCACATATGTGTACATGTTTATATGTACTGTGTGTGTATGTACCATATATAATATATATTATAAATATATATATATAATTTTAGTTGCCAGAACTGCCATAAAAATATCATAGATGGGTTGGTTTAAACAACAGTTTTTTATTAGTGCACGCTTGGAAGCTGGAAGACAAAAATCAAAATATTGGCAGGCCATGCCTCATTTGAAGTCTCTAGCATTCTGGTGGTATCATTCTGACATTATTCTCTGTCTCCATCACATGATGATCTGTCTCTTTCTGTCACCTCCTGTGGTTTCTATTCGGTGTCCAATTTCCTTTGCTCATAAGGATTTCAGTGATAAAAGTTTAAGGTCAACCTTAATTTGATTTGGTCTCTTGTTAATAGGATCCTTGAAGGCCCTATTTAAAAATGAGTTTTACAACAGTGGTCTAGGGGTTATGACTTGAACATGTCTTTGTGGGAGATGTGAAACAATACTTAATTATAAATATGCATACATAATGTAAATATATGCAATGTAATGTAATGTAAATGTATATATATATATAATAAGTTCATACTTATAGCTCCAAATCCAATTCAACACTCTACAAAGTACTTTAATAGACATCCTTTCCGTATTTGTAATTTCTTTCTCCTACAGGGAGAAACTAGTATGCCATTTCCTTCAGTGTCTCATTTGCATAAGTCTAACAAATGCACAAAGCAGTTACAGAATTGATAACCCATATCACTGCTTAAAGTGAACCTAACAAGCAAAATTCAATTATTGTTTACAATTTTACATAGAATTTATATCTGAAGAAATTCACAAATATTATGAGCCAATTTGGTGGGTTTTGACAAATGAATATATTGAAGGAACCTGCATCCCTGTTTACTGTCAAGATTCACACATCAATTGCAAGTCTCTATTCTGAGTTGTGGATTACTTTTGATATCTCTAGAAAAACTATGGTCAATATTAAGTACCACTATTGAAGGAGACCTCCACATTTCTATTATCAAACATTAATACATGAAATTTCTGTGGACAAAATAAAGAGAAATTGGTTGTTATTAAGATTAAAATAGCTGCTTTAAAATTTGCCTCAATGTTTTTTGGTCTAAAGCAACCATTTACTGGATTCACAGATTCTGCTGTAAGGAATCTATACAAACAGTAGAGCAGATCCTATCTCTGCTCCATTATGTTTAGGGCCTCACATGGAAGACATGAAGACTGGGTTTGGAACCATCTGATGATATCTTTCCTCAAGTGTATGGAAGTTGAATCACAGCAAGTTGTCTGGGTTTCAAGGTTAAATATAAGCAAATAGAAAATGCTATAAAGGAAACTTGGAATCACATAACAGTTTTCTTCCATACTTTGCTAGTTGAGGTAATTATTAGCTTCTGCTCAAATTCAAGAGAATGAAACTTTGACCCCTCTTGTTCTTGAAAGGAGTATCAACATCATATTGTAAGATAATGTTGGATGGGAGAGATTGCTTTATTGCAGCCATTTAGGAAAATGCTACCTTCCACAGAGGTGATGTTGGAGGATGGAACATGTTGCTTTATTTCTTATTCAACAGATAAAGAAAACATACTGGAAGTTTACCTAGCACACTAACTTATATATTTAGCTCCTCAAGTTATTCTAGGCAGACTGGCAGCAAGACCATTGTTTTGATATTATTAGAAATATATTGAATTTAACTTTGCATTTACTTTCCTGAAGCTCCTTCACTTGTAATTTAGCTTGAAGATCAAAGAGTCCACCAATAATCTGGTAATATATTTTCATTGAACTATTCATGTTTACTATCCCATTGATCATAAGATTCATAAGCAAATATTTTCAAGAACATTGAATAGAGAAACACATGTTAGCTATAGGCACAGCCAAACTCTAATACTACTACAACGAATGGAAGATATCCTTGCTCTGGTAGCTTCGTCAGGACCACTCTACTGAATGAATTGTTAAAATGATCTATTTAACAGAAAAATTATAAAGTTATGCAATCTATGTGTTCTAAAAACTGACAGTTGAGAGTAAAACCCATTTTAGATTAATACTCTTTTAAGGAAATGAAATATAATTTTTATTTTTAAATTAGTATATTATTTAAATTTTAATACATTCATATTCAATATTATTTACTAATTAAAACTTATATATAGTGAAACAAGACAAGTTAAACAATTAACAACATAGCTTTCTTATGTTGACAATTGACATTAGAAATAATCAGTCTACAAAATAAATCTGTACATTATTCTTTTAAAGAGAAAGTTTACTTGGAATATTTTAAGCGTATATAACAATGACAAAATACAATTTATCTGACACTTTTCAAGAACATGGCTTTAAATAAAATTGCATACAATTATTTAAATTATTTATTTAAAATTTCTGTGCTCCCCCAAGATTTATATTCCAAAATACAATCAAAATCCTTTATTAATTTTTTCCTAAAATACCTTCCTTAGAGATAATTTTTGTAATTTTTAATTTCTAAAGCAGGGAGTCTTTCATATGGAATAACAAAGTTAAACTCAGAATTGATAGAATGGAAATAGTTTTTAAATTCAGGCAAGCTGAACTCACTTAGGAAATTATTCGATATGAATACTTAAACTAAAGAGTCAAATTAATTTTGTTCAATGTTCCTTTTATGCATTCATGTCAATTATTTCAATAAATAGTCTTATTTTTCTGAAGGAGAAAATATCTTTTTGAATACAATTTGCAAGGCTTTTTGAACTTGCTGGTTCCTCAGAGTATAAACGAATGGATTCAACAAAGGTGCAACTGAAGTATTGAGCACAGCTATTTCTTTACTTAAAGTAACTCTCACATTTGCTGATGGCTTTTATATAGGTGAAGATACAACTTCCATAAGTGATGGAGACAACAATCATGTGAGATGAGCAGGTGGAAAATGCTTTTTTCTTTTGTTGAGCTGAAGGGAATTTTAGAATTGTCTTGATGATATGGAAGTAAGATAGGATTACTAATGACAATGTGAAAATAAGGGTCATCACAGCTAATAAAAATTCAATCAATTCTAGTACACGTGTGTCTGAGAAAGAAAGTTGTAGAATAGTAGAAATGTCACAAGTGAAATAATCAATGGTATTTGAAGCACAGAAATCCAGGTTAAGACCCAAAATCAGTGGAGGGAAAATGACCAGGAACCCAGTTACCCAGGAGCTGAGTACAAACTGGTGACAAACTCTTCTGCTCATGATGGATGCATAAGGCAAAGATTTACAGATGGCAACATAGCAGTCATAGGACATAGCAGCCAGCAGGAAAAATTCTGTACCCCCAGGAAGATGTGAAAAAACAACTGAGATATACAACTGTTACAGCAAATGGTCTTTTTCCTGGTCACAATGGTGACTAAGAATCTGGGGATGCAAGCATTTGTGAATGAGATTTCTAGGAAAGAAAATTTACAAAGGAAGAAATACATTGGGGTCTTTAGATGGAAATCCAACAGAGAGCCATGATGGTTAAGTTCCCTGTGTTGCTCAACAAGTAATTTAGAAATAGAAACAAGAAGATTACCATCTGTAATTGAGAGTTATCTGTCAGTCCCAGTAGGATAAACTCTATTTGCTTGGTATGGTTCTTCATTTCACTTTGTGATTTCAATTAAATTCTAGAAAAAAAAGGTTATAGAAATTAGAAATTACACTAGTGGCTTTATCTCCAATGAATGAAAAATAAAATGTACCTTAATCAGGAACATACACATTTTAAATATAATACTCCATGGAAGTTGAAGGTATTGTCAAGAACTAAGCAACAGAAGTTTTAACTTAGTGTGTAAATGTACTACAGAGGTCAAATCAATTTTGGAATTTGACTTATAAAACCCATGATCTTCCCCCTTCTCTATAAACTTCTAGTTAATTGTAACTAATTGCAGTTTTTTCCTGTGTTTAATTAATTAGATACAAGAGATTGGTTCAAAATTCAAACAAATAGTTTTAAGTATTAATTTCTTCAAATTACAATTTTGCCAGTTTGGTAAATTAAAATCTACAATTAATTTCTAAAACATTAGATTATATATTAATGAATAATTTTTATTTCCACATTGTAATCTTTTCTAACTTCTCAATGAACTACTGTTAAATAAAGAAAAGTTCTAAAAGAAAGCAAAAGGAGGAAAGAAAGAAGGAGTAAGAAGTAATACTGAGTAAAATAAATACCAGTTAAGTTGGTCTATGTGGGGAAAAAAATGAAACTGATTATTAAGCCAACATGATTGTACTTACCTAACAAAGCCAAAATATAATCAATGCTTGGACACTATGCAATGTTTAACCAAGACCATAAGAATAGAAGGGAGAGCATAAAAAATGCATTGCTTCTCTTCACAATCTCCACCCACAGGTACCTAGATTTAAACCTACTCTCTAGATACAGCACTACTAAGGCAAAAACTCACTGTTTCCCTGCCAAATTGCCTGGCTCTTCACATGTCCAACAGTCACTCATACAACTAATGAGTGACTGTTAATACAAGAAAGTATTGGTATAGGATATGTGTGACAACGTGGATGGGACAACTGTATTCTGATAATATTTTATGCTTTTAATTGTGGGTTTTCATGTATAGAATCTCAGTTTCCCAGTGATAAAAACAGTGAATATGAGGAAGTTACTGTCTCAATAAAGCAGAAATATAGAAAAAGTTAGACCCTATTAAATATTAAAAACTGGTCTTAAATCTGTGATAATCCACCCTTTTTCCAGCTATGGCTCTGAAATGGAGGAACATGTTTATGGATACTGAGAAAAAGGGAAATCCACTATTGAGATTAATATTATGGCAGGCCTTTTATTGGTTAACAATGAAAATTTTTAACTGAGCAACACAAAAAAATATAACAGAACTTTAAAAAAAAGAGTAAGAAGGCAAAGTTAGGAGAGATGTTTTTGGAAATTGTATTGAATCATTTATTCCTAATCAAATGGTCTTGGAAAAATTCCTTAACTTAGGTTTAGTTGTTTCATCTACAAAAGGGTGGTATAATAGTTTTGACCTCAACTGTAATTATTAAATGAGAAGTGTACAGCATGCATCAATGTCTCGATAGTAACACACCACTTAATAAACAGCAAAGAGAACAATGTACATAGAAACTGTGTGATGTACTCAGAGCTTCTATTGTTTCATAGAGCTTCTAAGAATTAAGACTGTAGCAGCAGCAGTTTGGCCTGAAATCTGCTCAGGCCAGTGGAGGCCTCTGTACACTGCAAGAGATATTCCTGGTATTAATATAGAAATAATATAATTTATAAACAACTTATTTTTGGAGTTCAATTTAGTTATTTCTAATTTGCATTATTTGATGTATATAAAATTTGAACCACTTTCCTAAATCTGAAAATGCAAATGTCCTATTAAAGTTCATTTTGAAGATTCAATGAAAGATAACAAATGACAAAAGTAGGGGTAATGTGTTTCCAATATATTTACTTCAAAGATATTATTAATAAATTGATATTACAAAACATTGGGCTAAATTTAATTTTCCAATAATGTAATAACTCAACATACTACTTTTTAAACAAATTTGATGGTTTATGCTGATTTCGTGCTCATCTAATTGATTTCATGGTCCAGATTCAGAAGTAATGTCAAAAGTTTAAATCGGATAGTTTATTTTATTACAATCTGCAGGCCTGTTTCTAATTCCAATGAAAATCACACTAGTTCATTAGATTGTAAACATTGCTGACTCATTTGGTTTAAAACTAGCTGGTATATCCTTAGAATAATGCACTAAAATCTCTTATATTGTTAAAGCATGCATTATTTGCTAAAAAGATAAATAAATGAGAGAAAAACTGATAAATAAAAATCATAGGAACACTTTTAGGGGAATAGGCATGCTATTGGAAAAGAGAAAAGGGATAAAGACACAATGTTAAAAATTAATTAAATATATAAGGATATCCTCTGACCACCATTATGGTAATGATTTGGAAATTAAGAAGTAAAAATTTAGCAAATTATATAATATAAGCAGAAAATTACTACAGTTAAAATTAAAACATTTATCAAATATCTATGTTCCAACTTTGATAAATTCAAAACAGCTAAGTGTCTTCTTAAGCAAGTTATACATCTTTAAAGAATAAACACCTTTCATTTGAAACAAATTTATTCATATGATATATTTTGGAGTGAACACTGATAAATATATATTCTCATGAAAAATCCTCTGAATATATTTTAAACACAAACCTCCGAAATTGATCCTATTTTTATAAATATGTAAATGTGATGCACATAAGCATGATTTATGCAAATGTATACAAAAGTAATAATGACTAAATATATTCTTTCAGTCATATATTAAATTACAATGCATTTATATATTTAATAAGAATGAAGTCATTCTTAATATTCTATCAAAGACAAACAAAAAACACAATATAATATTTTCAAATTTGCATCTGATTTTTTTTTCATAATAGCCAAACATATTAGTGAGTTGAGAAAACAGATTAGTGAGATGTTTTATAGAGTCGTAATTTTTTTCTTTTTTTTTTTTTGATATGGGAAACTGGCACTCAACCACTGAGCCACATCGGCTCCCCCAAGTTGGCTCTCTCATCTGCTTGCTGTTAGTTTTTTTGTTGTTGTTTTTAGGAGTCACCAAGTACTGAACCCAGGACCTACAGTGTGGGTAGCAGGTGCTCAAAAACTTTAGCCACATCCACTCCCCCAGAATCATGTTTTTAATTTAAAATTTTTGTAATGCACTAGATTGGCTTTTTATATTGTCAACAGATCATTTTATAAATAATTTTAACAAACCTTACATTTTGCAAATTAATCTATTTTCCAAAAAGGAGATAAGTACTAACAGAAAAAACTATATCATTTCACAAATAATATTTTCTTTCTTTTAAATTCAAATATTTAAAGTACATTCCTTTTCATTGATTAAATTTTTCCATTCATTTTCCTGATCTGAAGTTTTCATATTCTTTTTAAAAATATTACCTAATATTTTTTCCTTCTATGTGATTGATCTCTTTCCCCCAGATATGAAATCAGGAATCCTTTATTCTTTAGATAAAAGCATTGCATTTCTTTAGCAAATAACAGTTTGCACATTTCAATACTTATTAGTATACTTTTTTTCCTCTTCATTAATTCTTCAATGACTAATCTCCTGGTGTTTGGTGGAAAGGATGTACCTCAGAATCAAAAATAAATCAGGTCTTTTCTTCCTCAATTATATATTAATTTGGTATTGCTTATTTTGGTAATATGTCCTTGTTCTTACTTCCACTTTACTCGGAAAAATTCTTTGAAATTGTCTGTATGCTTATTGGGGGTATCAGAGTAATTTCTGAATCTAGAAGCAGAATTAATTCAAATTTGGCAATCAGTTCTAAATGACACGGTCATTGTTCACAAATGTTTTTCAGAATTAGCACGTTCAAGGAGTTCTTTTTTATATTTTTAAACATGTATAAAAAAACAAAGCCAATTCTCCAGGAAAAATATCTTCTTACCTTGCTATGTTTGAATTCTAGAGTTGCACAGGTAGTTTTTATCTACAGAACAGTAGATAATCATTCCCTCCACATTTATATGGTGCCATGTCTGGTGTAAACCACCAAAGTATTAGAAACAAAGGTGCAAGTTCATAAATGAAGCATTATGCTCTTGCTTTTTTGGATTCATAAAATGGAAAATGAGGAGTGATTAATGTTTATTCAGAGAAATTATAAAATGTCAACTTTAATTCACTCTTGTTTGCCTTAAACTTGAAATTATTCTTAAAATTTTAAAATAAAAGTAACAATACTATGTAATTACCTTTAGTAGTACTTGGTGGTATATTTTATCCTCTAGAGTGCATGAGCAAGAAACGACCATAACAATGAATATAATCACTGAAAAACAATATTTAATTTTGAATTTAGGAAAATTAACATAGAAGGATATTTCAGGTTAATTCAAAGAAGAGCACTAAAGTGTGAATTCTTTAGTAATGTGTTTTTCTTCACTGCCACATATATCTGAACACATGGTAGTATCTATCCTTTGGGTAATAAATATTTCTAACAAACTACTACTTTAATTACCAGATAATTTATGAGAAAATATATGTGTACAACTAATCTTGCCTCACACATCTTCATAAAAATTATAGCCATGTTATTAGCTTGAAACTTGGGAAATATTTACTAGTTGCCAATTGTTTTTAAAAGAATGAATACTTCTCCAAGGGGAAAGCCAAGAGGGATAGTATACCTAAGGAAAAATAGAGAAGATTAAAAATATTCTAAGCAGTCTACAAAACACCACCTTGTTTGTTTGTTTTTTTCTTCATTTTATTGTATTTTATGAGAGAAGTTGTAGGATTACAAAAAGTTTATGCAGAAAATACAGAGTTCTCATACATCCACCACCCCCATTATTAGCACCTTGCTTAGTGTGGTATATTCATTAAAATTGATGGGGAGCAGATACAGCTCAAACAGTTGAGCTCTCCGCTCCAACATGGGTGGTCCCAGGTTTGGTTCCCTGTGCCACCTGAAAGAGCAAAAACAAACCACATAAAGTTTATGAAAACATTTCATACTACAGGATCTCATAGATGCTTCCCCACACTTTGGTGTTTCCTCAGCTAAATATAGAAATGCCATATGATGCAGCAAACCCACTGCTGGGTATATACCCAGAAGAATTGAAAACAGGGACATGAACAGATATATGCACACCAATGTTCATTTAAAAAGTTAGAAGCAACCCAAATATCCATCAACAGATGAATGGATAAGCAAACTGTTGTATATATATACAATAGAATATTACTCTGCTGTAAGAAGGAATGCAGTGTTAACACACGTGATAACATGGATGAATCTTGAAGACCTTATGTTGAGTGAAGTAAGCCAGGCAATGAAGGACAAATATTACATGATCTCAATGATATGAATTAAGCAAACAGAACAGACTCACAGAGCTAGAGTTTGGAAGATACAGGAGACAGAAAGGGAGTAATGGGTGGTGAGCTGATGCTTAATATGCACAAAACCTGTGATAAGGTGGAAAGGGGTGGTTGGGCAGTGGATGCATGTGACAGCAGTGAAGTGTTTGGGGTCAATGGCACTGTCTCAGTGGGTGGAAATCCACACAATAACTGAAAGAATATTGAATTCCCATCCTGGGGAGTTCTGCTACATTCTCTAATAGGACACAAAGAATTCCTCGAAATCAAGGGCAATGCCTAGTGAAGGAAGACAGACCATTACATCAGGCCCTTGTAATTGATAGTTGTACTTATAAAACATTTCTTGTGAAATTGAAAACTTAGCCTAGTTTTATAGACTGCCTAAGGGTTATCTCCTGAAAGCCTCCTTGAAATGTGGCCTCTCTCTAAGCAAAACTCGGCATGGGACATAACTCCCACAGATGAGCCTCCCTGGTACGAAGGGATTATTACCAAGTGCCTACTAGCAATGCATATGGAAAAAGACCTTGAACAAAAGGGAGAAACAGTAAATTTAAATGAGCTTTTATGGTTAAAAGACTTCAAAGTGAGTCGGGAGGTCATTCCAGTTGTTACACTTATGCAAGTCTCTGCAGAATCTCCTTGAGTGTAACAGCAAACAGTGTCTCCAATAGCAGGGCTCCTGAGGGTGTTAGAGACTACCAGAAACTATACACAGGGCGGACAGCTCAGGAGTTTGGCACCCTGTCAGTGGGCCTTACTTTGGAATTTATACTCCCCAATGTAACAGATTTAGACTCATTTATCGGTTCTCTACACCTGGCAACTCTGACCCTTTCACTTGAACCTATAATTAGCACTATACTTGATAAATATATGTCCCAGAGACTTAAATCTTTGATCTGTCCACATGCCAGTTGAGCCCTGATCTCAGGAGAGTTGCAACACCTACTGTGCAGTTCGTTGGCCTCATCCAGGACAACTAACAAGGAGATGATGGTGGAGAATGCCCATCCCAAGGAACAGAGAGTATCTGCACCTGCAAGCAAGATAGTTCCATCCATCCTCCCCATGGGATCTAAGCTCCCTCTCAATTAGAATCAGACTGGGCATCACCATGCACAAATCCTCTTTACTATAGTCTATGTATTGCATTAGTTATATATTTTCATGTATGTTGATATTCTTAACATACATGGAGAAATACAGAGAAGCATTCTTTTATTTGTACAATACTCAGTCATCATCAACCTCCAAAATCACTATGTTATATGGTCCCTAGATTATCCTCAAGCTTTCTTTCAATTGACATTAACTTCCATAGACAACCTCTTCCAGCCCCAATCATTTTTATAAATCAGCAGTGTTGGCTATACTCATTATAATGTGTTACCATCAGCTATAATCATTTCCACATATTTGCAATCCTCTTTATTGAACATTACACAAACATGCAGCATCAGCTCCTCCTTCTCAACCCCTTGTTCTATCTCCTAGTAATCTATACTCTCTAGTTTAACTCTTGTCAGTATACTCGTGGTATTTAGTTCATATTAGTGGGACCACACAATATTGGTTATTTTGTGTCTGGCTTACTTCACTCAACATAATGTCCTCAAGTCATATGCACCCTAAGTTCATTTCTTTGGAACTTATTTCTGCTTTGGAAAATTTTCAGCTCAAGTCTTTTGCCCATTCTTAAAATGGGTTGTTTGTCTTTTTCTTGTTGAGTTGTATGATCTCTTTATATAACATGGAGATCAAACCCTTACTGGATTTCCAAAAATTATTTTCAACTGCATAGGCTGACTTTTCACTTGCTTTAAAAAGTCATTTGAAGTGTAAAAGTGTTTAAATTTGAGACACTCTCATTTACCAATTTTCTTTCCTTGCTTGTGTTTGGGTGTAAGGTTTAAGAACCAGTACTAGCCACAAAATTTTGAAGATGTTTCTCTAAATTTTCTATTAGAGTTTTATGTTTCTAGGTTTTATATTTAGGTCTTTGATCCATTTTGAGTTAATTTTTGTATAAAGTGTGAGATAGGGGACTTCTTTCTTTTTTTTAGCTATGGATATCCAGTTCTCCCAGCACCGTTTGTTTAATAGACTTGTGACTCAGCGGGGTGGGTTTCATAGCCTTGCCAAATATCACTTTACCATAGATATGAGGATCTATTTCTGAATTCTTGATTCAGATCCATTGGTCAACAGGTCTATCTTTATGTTAGTACCATGCTGTTTTTATCAATGTAGCTAAGTAATATGCTTTAAATTCCAGAAATGAGAGTCCTTCAGTTTCATTCTTTTTAAGGATATTTTTGGCTAATTGGAGCCCCTTACTCTTTTCAGTTTCTGTGCAAAAGGCTCTTGGGATTGTGTTGAATCTGTAAATCAGTATAGGTAAGAATTCACATCTTTTTATTCTTCCAATCCATGAACATGGAATATCCTTCTATATATTTAGGTCTTCTTTGGTTTCTTTTAGCAATGTTTTATAGTTTTCTGGATGCAGTTTCTCTATGTTTTTCATTAAGTTTATTTGTAAATATTTGATTATTTTTGCAAATGGAATTTTTTTAAATTTCTTCCTCAGATTGCTCATTAGCACTGTATAGAAACACCACTGAATTTTGCATATTTCTCTTGTATCCCACCACTTTGATTAATTTGTCTATTAGTTCTAGTAGCTTTGTTGTGGACTTTTTGAGATTTTCAACATAAAGGATTATATCAGTGAATAGCGCAAGTTTTACTTCTTCCTTTTCTATTTGAGTGTCTTTTATTTCTTTTTCTAGCCTAATTACCCTAGCTATAACTTCCAGTACAATATTGAATACGAGTGGTGATAATAGGCATCCTTCCCCACTCAATAGGAAATATTTCAGCCTTTCACCATTGAGTACAATGTTAGCTGTATGTTTTTCATATATGCACCTAACATGTCATGAAAATTTCCTAGTATTCCTATTTTTTGGAGTGTTTTTATCAAGAAAGGATGTTGTATTTTGTGCAATGCCTTTTCTGTGTCAACTGAGAGGAGCAATTATTAATGTGGTGTATTATACTAATTGATTTTCTTGTGTGGAAAGATCCTTGCACACCTGGAATAAAACCCACTTGGTTATGGTGTATAATTCTTTCACCATGCTTTTGGATTCAGTTAGCAAATATTTTGCTGAGGATTTTACATCTATATTCATTAGAGAATTTGGTCTTTAGCTTTCTTGTTTCCTAGTATTTTTGTCTGGCTTTGGTATTAGGGTGATGTTGGCTTCATACACTCAGTTTGGCAGCATGAACTCTTGTTCAATTTTTTGGAAGAGTTTCCTCAAGATTGGTATTAGATCATCTTTGAATGAGGGTAAAATTTACTTGTTAAGCCATCTGGTCCTGGGGTTTTCTTTTGGGGGAGATTTTCCATGACTGTCTCAATCTCATTACTTGTGATTGGTTAGTTAAGATCTTCGAGGGTCAGTGTCAGTTGTTTATGTGTTTCTAGAAATTTGTCCATTTCCTCTATGTTGTCTAGTTGGTTGGCCAGAATTGTTCACTTTTGAAAGACAGTCTCACCATATATAAAATTTTTGGTTGGCAATTCTTTTCTTTCAGCACTTTAAATATTTCTTATAATAGTCTACTTGTCTCCATAGTTTTTGATTAGAAATTGGCACTTAATCTTATTGGGTAAATCCAAAGTCCTGCCTTCCTCATTATTTTTATGGATTTTTATCTTGCTTTTTTGGATGAGCCATCATTTTCTCTTTCTTTGATTATCTTTTAATCTTTTGCAGCACCGTGTACACTTTAATATTTTAAATTGAGTTCCCTGGGATTTAGTCCCTGAGCTCTCTGTTCTTGAAATTTGTATCCAAGTAGTAATATGACAGACATTTTCTTGAGTGTCATAAGACAAAACAAATAAATCAAAGCACTGTCTTTGCAAATTGGCTCTGCTTTGAGTGGGGGTCTCCCTCAGAGATTAGCTCACCAATCAAGAAGTTAATCTCCAGGAAATTGTGAAGGGCAGGGTCCTCTTTGTTTTATCTGAGTCTTGTTTGGTTGCAAAGCCTGTTCTTTTCCCGGTCTTGTGTTTCCTAGTTGCTTTAGGAGTTCCCCAATTTATAGTTTACAGGCATTTTAATGAATGCCCCTTCTACCTTTTAAATATACTTTCACCCCCTTCTGGGTACTCCATTGTTTGACTCAATGTAGGTAGTTCTTTGGCCCAGGCTGCTTTTAGAAAATTGTTTTTCACACTGCTTTAATGTCTGCAATGTGATTCTCTGCCTTCAGGATAAATTTTAGAAGGGCAAAGCAAAGAACAGTTTCCTGCTTTAGCTTTTCAGACTTCCTCTTGTTAGGTTGGCACTGCAATACAGGCATCTCATTATACAGGTAGGTACTACAGTGCTCCATCTGGGACAGGTGCAGGTACCAACAATGAGATTGCAATCTGGCTCAGGTCTGGCTGTCAATGATCTGAAGTAGCTGATCAAAAGCAATGATCAGGGATCAGACCCCCCCGCCCCCAGAGTTTAGAATTCTTTATGTTCCACTCTGGCATAAGCAATTTCTAAGAGAGATACTCTAAACACAACTTTATTTACAAAATTATGGAAAGAAAATTTTTCTGAATAAGGATTTAAAACTTACTAAGCACAAAGTTAGCAACTGATATATTGGAGTGTACATATAATAAAAATATATTTTCTGGAAAAGACAACATTGTGAATGTGAAAATGCAAGTATGGGAAAAGATAGATGAAACATATAACCCACCAAACTCTCTTATTTAAGTAACATAAAGGAATCTAAGAAGCCAATGGAAAACAAAGGACAGCCCAATTTAAATAAAAATAGGAAAAGAATTGAGCAGGTACTTTTCAAAGAGAATATTCCAAAGAGGTATATATATATTTAATAGTATGCAAACCCATGTCATCATGAAAATATACTCTGAAACCACAATGAGATATCACTATAGTAGCTAAAATTTAAAACTTTGATAATACATGGTCAATGATGGATAAACAGAGACTAAAATTATCATCCTGTTAACAACTATAAAAATAGATAGACTATCTTGCTCATCATTTTTCAGAGATCAGAAAATAGGCATGCCAAGGCAGTAATACTTCAGGAAGGAAAACAAATAAGGAGAAACATAAGAAAATTTCAGGCTTCTGCCAGGAACCACATTCCAGAACATTGAACTGGAAAGGGGATCATCCCAAACAGCATGACCATCTTGCTGAGTTGATAATACGGAGATTATTTTCAAGGAGGTTTATGAAGCTGGGAGTTGCTGGGGAAAACCAGAGGAGAACGATCTATCCAGAAAAAAAATTACCAAACATATGAATGGGTGTTTTGAAAAGTCTTTCCTTAATAATAGAAGCATCGGTATAGTGTTAAACCCCCCAAATCTGGCAAAATGATGACCAAGGAGTTGAGAATTAAACACTTTCTCAAAACTCATACACACCACAGAAGTTTTAAGTTGCAAACAACCAACATAGAGGGTGTTGATTACTTAGGGCATTTACTAAATTCCTCAGAAGGACTAAAACTTGGTATTGGGACAAAAGTACATATCTCTCAATATGTTGAAACCCCATAAGACAGATTCTATAAGCATATACCAGGACAAAATATCAGTGACTAAAACAAATGGAAATGGAAATGAAAATGAAATAAAATATTGTGAATCAAATATACCTACAAATGTAAGGAAAGGAAGAGGTCAACTCAAATATTATGTGAACATAGACTATCTTGTTGAATTTGAACTGAAAAAAAATTACGGTGATGGGAAATCTGAGTTTAATTCCTTTGCACACGAGTAAGGGGCTTTATCTTTAATGTTCTCCTATTATTTACTAATGGGCAATAATTGAAGACTCATATTGTTTAAAGTTGGAGGAATTCCTGTTGTATCATCAAAACATTATTAGGGTGGTATTATTTGCTATTATTTGGTTTTATTGCATAATTTGAAATGAACTTGATATAAATAGTATCAGAAATGGTATAGAAAATAAACTTTTGAGCTTTGGATTCATAAAATGGCTTTGGTTCAGTGTATTTTTTTGTTCAAGTTTATTGTCTTCTGTATTAGTCAGGGTTCTCTCGGGAAACAGAATCAACAGGAGATATCTGTCAATAATATGAGATTTTAAAAGAGTCTCTCACGCAACCATGGGGATGCACAAGTCCAGGCTCCACAGGCAGGCTGCAAACCAGTGGTTCTGATGAAAGTCTGACGAAGGGTCGTTGATGAGTTTCTGGGAGAAGTTGCCTGTCCAACTGGGAAAATTCTCTCTGAATGTTGAAATCATTTCCCCTTTTAAGTCATTCAACTGATTGGATAAAAGCGCCACCCATTGATGATGTAATCTCCCTGATTGATGCAGATGTAATCAGCCATCCACGCAGTAAACTCACTGGTGATTGAAGTCCCTAAATGCTCTTGTATTACAATTAGCCCAGTGCTTGCTGGAACAAACACCTGGACACAATTACCTGGCCGAGTTGACACATTAGCCTAACCATTACATCTTCCATGATCAAATTCTGAAATACCTATTAACTTTTCCCAGGAGGAAAAATGGAGTGCTAGATATTAAAATTATCTCTTGGAGATAGATATTTATTTGCCCTATTAAAATGCTGGTTCCTCATTTTTTGATAATTAAGGCAATCAGTTAAGAGAGCAAACTTTTAGAAAAGATAGAATAAATCATACCCTATTGCCTAAATTCCAAACTTAAACTCATTCATTTACTTGGAGGTTCATAAAAGGAAATCTCTTCACCCTTAAGTTACTTCACAGAGTAGGGAGAAAACTTTTCTTATTTTGGGATTGGTCATTTCTCATTTGTGGCTCTTCATATTACTAGATACCTTTGAGATCTGACTGGTCCCAAACAGACTTATTTTTCTCTCTGTTTTTGGCTCTTTTGGAGTAATATCTTTGGGGAAGTTTGTCCTTTCCCTGGGATCTAAAATTATTTTCCCTGTGATTGGGAATGTAAGCCATTTCAGTTTAATGGAGTAGAGTGACAGATCTCCAATAATATTCAACTTAACATTATTAAAGCTGACATATTAATTCCTTTATAACTAGTGTTTATTATTTTTTTCACAACTCAGAAGATATTTGCTATTAATTGACACACTCAAATGTCAATAAAGTTTTTTGGAAGGTGTATTCTATCAATTTTTAAAAGTAAGCTTTGAAGTTATATATACTGTTGTATACTGAGAGCACAATTTAGTAAAATTTGGATAGACATCATTCATAGGTAGGAATTTCATAAAGAGCATTTTAAAAATTTGAGTCTTCTATTTGTCATCATTGTAAAGTTCGAGGAAATTCTCCATGTGGAAATGAAAAGGTTGAAGTGTCAGGAAGGGTGTACTTTTATGTTTCTACAAGGTTAGGCTTTCTGAACAAATTAAAAGACAATTGTGGAATTGTGGGAAGATGGCATGACACTAAAAGTTAGAATTCAATGCTCTCACAAAAATAATGGAGAAAGAGTCAAAACTTATCTTGGACAACAGATCAGGACAGTGCTCCACAACTCCCAGGAGGGTGAGGGACAGAAAGAGGAAGATGACCGGAAACAACAAACTAGAGTTACCAAGCCCCAAGGTAGCTGGCAAGTGCTCCTTTCCCCCACCCCAAGATACTAAGTTGGAGTAAAACCCATGGCTCACTGCAGCCAACTGAAAAGGGAAAATATATCTGCCTCACTGTCAGCTGTTTCAAGGGAAAAGAGAGGGGGAATGAGGGGTGGGGGTTGTTGCTTCAGAAATTTGGCCAGCAAAGTCTGCTTTCAATCTCCACGCTGGAGATTCATCCCAGGAACACAGGGAAGCCCAGACAGAAACACCTCTGTAGAAAGGTGTGTTGATGAGAGCCATCTACTTGCCAGTCTGGAAATTGCATGGACAAAAATTTTTCTCTCTTCTCTCTGTATCCTAATCCCTGGGAAAGACTCTGTGCCTCACTAGTGAGTGCTTGGCCCAATTTTGATAACTTAAGTTGGGCAATTTTAAAGACTTAGAATAATTTGAAACAAATATCAAAGAAGATCTGTGAAAAAAAAAATAAGCAAGAGAGAGAAATTGGCCATCAGAGTAAATTTATAACACATTCAGATGCTTAGACATCAGCAAAAAATTACAAGCCATACTAGGAAACAGGAAGGGATAGCTCACCAAAAGAACTAACCAAATATCCTGAAGAGATACAGGTTGGGTTTAAGACAATTAACCATATAATAATCACACAACTCTCCTAAATCACTTCAAAGAATTTAAAGAAAATATGACTAAAGAAATAAAGAATATTAATAAGATACTGGATAAGCATAAAGGACAATTTGGAAACCTGCAAAGAAAAATAACACACCTAATGGGAATGAAAAACAACATAGTTGAGATTTAAAATACATTAGAAAAAAACAACAATGAATGAAAATATATCAGAGGCACATAAGAGCAGATTTGAAATGTTCAAAGAGAGAATTAGTGATTTTAAAGACAGAACATCTGAACTTGAAAAGACAAAATAAGAGAAAGATAAGAGAATGGAAAA